>JAGSMU010000756.1:0-20898 GCA_029286865.1 Teinopalpus imperialis
TTACGTAATTTTAATGGAATTCTAAACATTTTGTTTCTTCCTTTTTCGTGCTGTTTTTGCTCTCGGCCGGTCAGTCCCAGTTCACAAGCATCGAATCAGGTAAAACCTGTAAGAAAAACACAGAATTAGAAAAAATCGATTTTCCTTTGAAACCGAGGTGTAGTAGTGATGTCCTGTTTTATAGGTATTCACCGATATCTTTGTGTATTAGAATCTCAAGCAGTCCAAATTTGTTTTTATTGTAGCATTCGTTTAACCTTATCGTTAGATACTCATCTTGCGCCGCATTTCGGCCATTTCTAGTTCTAATCTGTTATTTTTAGTTTTATAATTACGTAATTTTATTGCATTTGTAAAAATTTTATTTCTTCGTATTTCGTGCTGGTTTAGCTCTGGGTAGGTCAGTCCCGGTCCACAACCGTTGAATCAAGCGAAACCTGGAAAGAAAAGACTGAGAATTAGGAAAAATCGACTTTTTTTCTTTGAAACCGCGTTATAGTGGTACAGCCCTGTTTTATAGAAATCACCTATATCCTCTCGTTATTAAGTCCATAGTATCTCAAACAGTTTTTCTTGTAGTATTTGTGTAGTCTAATTATTAGACACCGTTCTCGTGCCGCATTCAGGCCATTTCTAGTTATAATCAACACCTTCAGTTTTATACTTACGTAATTTTAATGGAATTCTAAACATTTTGTTTCTTCCTTTTTCGTGCTGTTTTTGCTCTCGGCCGGTCAGTCCCAGTTCACAAGCATCGAATCAGGTAAAACCTGTAAGAAAAACACAGAATTAGAAAAAATCGATTTTCCTTTGAAACCGAGGTGTAGTAGTGATGTCCTGTTTTATAGGAATTCACCGATATCTTTGTGTATTAGAATCTCAAGCAGTCCAAATTTGTTTTTATTGTAGCATTCGTTTAACCTTATCGTTAGATACTCATCTTGCGCCGCATTTCGGCCATTTCTAGTTCTAATCTGTTATTTTTAGTTTTATAATTACGTAATTTTATTGCACTTGTAAAAATTTTATTTCTTCGTATTTCGTGCTGGTTTAGCTCTGGTAGGTCAGTCCCGGTCCACAACCGTTGAATCAAGCGAAACCTGGAAAGAAAAGACTGAGAATTAGAAAAATCTACTTTTCTTTGAAACCGTGTTATAGTGGTACAGCCCTGTTTTAGCATTCGTTTAACCTTATCGTTAGATACTCATCTTGCGCCGCATTTCGGCCATTTCTAGTTCTTAATCTGTTATTTTTAGTTTTATAATTACGTAATTTTATTGCACTTGTAAAAATTTTATTTCTTCGTATTTCGTGCTGGTTTAGCTCTGGTAGGTCAGTCCCGGTCCACAACCGTTGAATCAAGCGAAACCTGGAAAGAAAAGACTGAGAATTAGGAAAAAATCGACTTTTTTTCTTTGAAACCGCGTTATAGTTGTACAGCCCTGTTTTATAGGAAATCACCTATATCCTCTCGTTATTAAGTCCATAGTATCTCCAAACAGTTTTTCTTGTAGTATTTGTGTAGTCTAATTATTAGACATCGTTCTCGTGCCGCATTCAGGCCATTTCTAGTTATAATCGCTTACCTTCAGTTTTATATTTACGTAATTTTATTGCACTTGTAAAAAAATTTATTTCCTCGTTTTTCGTGCTGGTTTTGCTCTGGGTAGGTCAGTCCCGGTCCACAACCGTTGAATCAAGCGAAACCTGGAAAGAAAAGACTGAGAATTAGGAAAAAATCGACTTTTTCTTTGAAACCTTGTTATAGTGGTACAGCCCTGTTTTATAGGAAATCACCTATATCCTCTCGTTATTAAGTCCATAGTATCTCCAAACAGTTTTTTCTTGTAGTATTTGTGTAGTCTAATTATTAGACACCGTTCTCGTGCCGCATTCAGGCCATTTCCAGTTATAATCGCTTACCTTCAGTTTTATACTTACGTAATTTTAATGGAATTCTAAACATTTTTGTTTCTTCCTTTTTCGTGCTGTTTTTGCTCTCGGCCGGTCAGTCCCAGTTCACAAGCATCGAATCAGGTAAAACCTGTAAGAAAAAAACACAGAATTAGAAAAAAATCGATTTTTCCTTTGAAACCGAGGTGTAGTAGTGATGTCCTGTTTTATAGGTATTCACCGATATCTTTGTGTATTAGAATCTCAAGCAGTCCAAATTTGTTTTTTATTGTAGCATTCGTTTAACCTTATCGTTAGATACTCATCTTGCGCCGCATTTCGGCCATTTCTAGTTCTAATCTGTTATTTTTAGTTTTATAATTACGTAATTTTATTGCATTTGTAAAAATTTTATTTCTTCGTATTTCGTGCTGGTTTAGCTCTGGTAGGTCAGTCCCGGTCCACAACCGTTGAATCAAGCGAAACCTGGAAGAAAAGACTGAGAATTAGGAAAAATCGACTTTTCTTTGAAACCGCGTTATAGTGGTACAGCCCTGTTTTATAGAAATCACCTATATCCTCGTTATTAAGTCCATAGTATCTCCAAACAGTTTTTCTTGTAGTATTTGTGTAGTCTAATTATTAGACATCGTTCTCGTGCCGCATTCAGGCTATTTCTAGTTATAATCGCTTACCTTCAGTTTTATACTTACGTAATTTTAATGGAATTCTAAACATTTTTGTTTCTTCCTTTTTCGTGCTGTTTTTGCTCTCGGCCGGTCAGTCCCAGTTCACAAGCATCGAATCAGGTAAAACCTGTAAGAAAAAAACACAGAATTAGAAAAAAATCGATTTTTCCTTTGAAACCGAGGTGTAGTGGTGATGTCCTGTTTTATAGGAATTCACCGATATCTTTGTGTATTAGAATCTCAAGCAGTCCAAATTTGTTTTTTATTGTAGCATTCGTTTAACCTTATCGTTAGATACTCATCTTGCGCCGCATTTCGGCCATTTCTAGTTCTAATCTGTTATTTTTAGTTTTATAATTACGTAATTTTATTGCACTTGTAAAAATTTTTATTTCTTCGTATTTCGTGCTGGTTTAGCTCTGGGTAGGTCAGTCCCGGTCCACAACCGTTGAATCAAGCGAAACCTGGAAAGAAAAGACTGAGAATTAGGAAAAAATCTACTTTTTCTTTGAAACCGTGTTATAGTGGTACAGCCCTGTTTTAGCATTCGTTTAACCTTATCGTTAGATACTCATCTTGCGCCGCATTTCGGCCATTTCTAGTTCTAATCTGTTGTTTTTAGTTTTATAATTACGTAATTTTATTGCACTTATAAAAATTTTTATTTCTTCGTATTTCGTGCTGGTGTTGCTCTGGGTAGGTCAGTCCCGGTCCACAACCGTTGAATCAAGCGAAACCTGGAAAGAAAAGACTGAGAATTAGGAAAAAATCGACTTTTTCTTTGAAACCGAGTTTTAGTGGTAAAGCCCTGTTTTATAGGAAATCACCTATATCCTCGCGTTATTAAGTCCATAGTATCTCCAAACAGTATTTTCTTGTAGTATTTGTGTAGTCTAATCATGAGACACCGTTCTCGTGCCGCATTCAGGCCATTTCTAGTTATAATCGCTTACCTTCAGTTTTATATTTACGTAATTTTATTGCACTTGTAAAAAAATTTATTTCCTCGTTTTTCGTGCTGGTTTAGCTCTGGGTAGGTCAGTCCCGGTCCACAACCGTTGAATCAAGCGAAACCTGGAAAGAAAAGACTGAGAATTAGGAAAAAATCTACTTTTTCTTTGAAACCGTGTTATAGTGGTACAGCCCTGTTTTAGCATTCGTTTAACCTTATCGTTAGATACTCATCTTGCGCCGCATTTCGGCCATTTCTAGTTCTAATCTGTTGTTTTTAGTTTTATAATTACGTAATTTTATTGCACTTGTAAAAATTTTTATTTCTTCGTATTTCGTGCTGGTTTTGCTCTGGGTAGGTCAGTCCCGGTCCACAACCGTTGAATCAAGTGAAACCTGGAAAGAAAAGACTGAGAATTAGGAAAAAATCGACTTTTTCTTTGAAACCGTGTTATAGTGGTACAGCCCTGTTTTATAGGAAATCACCTATATCCTCTCGTTATTAAGTCCATAGTATCTCCAAACAGTTTTTTCTTGTAGTATTTGTGTAGTCTAATTATTAGACACCGTTCTCGTGCCGAATTCAGGCCATTTCTAGTTATAATCGCTTACCTTCAGTTTTATACTTACGTCATTTTAATGGAATTCTAAACATTTTTGTTTCTTCCTTTTTCGTGCTGTTTCTGCTCTCGGCCGGTCAGTCCCAGTTCACAAGCATCGAATCAGGTAAAACCTGTAAGAAAAACACACAGAATTAGAAAAAATCGACTTTTCTTTGAAACCGAGTTGTAGTGGTGATGTCCTGTTTTATAGGAATTCACCGATATCTTTGTGTATTAGAATCTCAAGCAGTCCAAATTTGTTTTTTATTGTAGCATTCGTTTAACCTTATCGTTAGATACTCATCTTGCGCCGCATTTCGGCCATTTCTAGTTCTAATCTGTTATTTTTAGTTTTATAATTACGTAATTTTATTGCACTTGTAAAAATTTTTATTTCTTCGTATTTCGTGCTGGTTTAGCTCTGGGTAGGTCAGTCCCGGTCCACAACCGTTGAATCAAGCGAAACCTGGAAAGAAAAGACTGAAATTAGGAAAAATCGACTTTTCTTTGAAACCGTGTTATAGTGGTACAGCCCTGTTTTAGCATTCGTTTAACCTTATCGTTAGATACTCATCTTGCGCCGCATTTCGGCCATTTCTAGTTCTAATCTGTTGTTTTAGTTTTATTATTACGTAATTTTATTGCACTTGTCAAAATTTTTATTTCTTCGTATTTCGTGCTGGTTTTGCTCTGGGTAGGTCAGTCCCGGTCCACAACCGTTGAATCAAGCGAAACCTGGAAAGAAAAGACTGAGAATTAGGAAAAAATCGACTTTTTCTTTGAAACCGAGTTTTAATAGAAAACAGTCTTCAGTCTTCCAGGTCGTTACCGACCCCACCGTTATCACAAGTAGGTGAATTGTGTACGTATTTGTTACCCTTATTTTATATATATTAAAAAAAAATACGTTAGTTAGTACGCCTCCATACAAATTACGATATAGTTACGCGGTGACCCTTTTAACATTATTGAGAACTTATTTCGACTGGACACATCAATTAGTTGGAAGTAGAGGCTTCGGTTGTCACATACATACAATATTATACCTTAACTGTATAGAGTATAGGTTTATTTGCTGCGTTATATATATAAGATCGATAGGTTTCATTAAAACATAAATTTACTTTGAAATTGAGATAGTTAAATAAATAAATGTGTACAACTGTCATCTCGTTATTGTATGAAACGAAATCCCCGTCGTATCTGTTAGTTTATGAACAATCGGAAACTACGATACTTTTTGTGAGTATTGCTGTTGGTCCAGAGACCTTTACAGCTTTATCTAATCAGAGTCCCGAGCGGGAGGCCCGCTGAGTAGGTAGACAACGACGATGCTGCGAAGCTGGCGCAGAGACTGCTGCTGCACCAACGCTGCACTCCGACCCTGTGGACGAAGACCGTCGACAACAGAAGGGGCGATAATACGTTCCGAGGGCCCCACATAAGGAGGTACGATACCTCGACTATATTATATTCGATTCGATATTTAGAAGCGGCGTAGAATACGAGTAAATCGCGTGTAAGCCGCTGTGCGAGGAAGACGACGTCGCGCTCCCCGGCGAATGCGGTGTGGTGTGTCTTTCAAATTTAACATAAGCAAACTTCAGGTGGCCGACAGTACGAAGAAGTGGTACCTGCTTTACGTAGTGAAATAAGCCTCTGACAATTTTAATATAAAAATATTTTAAGATAAATTAATATATTTAGCTGTAATATTAATGTATCAGCTCACTGCTGTGTTTTGTATGGTCAAGTCACCTGAGACCCAAGTTCATTGTACTTGTGTTGGACCTATTTATATTATTTTTAAGACTACTAAGGTACAATATTGCTTTAATATTTAATATTTAAACACAGTATCATATATAGAAAATCAGCGGTAGATGGACAGATGAATGAGATAATTATTAGTAGACTAAAAATGAAATATGAATTATAATGAAAATATTGTAATATATAAATGAGAAAAATTTTTATGTTTGTTACTCAAAATCTAAAAATAGTGCACATATTTGAATGAAATTAAACACACAAATAGTTTATAACCTGGATTAGCACATAGGACAATTTTATCTAGGTAAATGAGACAACTGTCAGGAATTTGTATTAAAACTAGTATCTGCCTGTGACTTCAGAATAGTCAAGAGAGAAATGAAAAATGTTTGAGTGGCTTTGGCTTTACGTTCCTGAAGAGTATTCGGTGCCCAAAACTTACATGTACAGACAGAAAATATTAATTCATATAATGTTTTCTATATATTTTTCTATAAATATTGTTTTATTAGTCAAAAATTTTTATTTGTTTGGATTCAATTCTGAAGTTAACGTAGACAAAGTTGCAGACGGAAAAATTTTATTAGGTTAGTGCATGCGTTCCGGTATTTACAATACTTCACTTTTGTGATTTCATCGTTTGATCATTTATACATCATAGTCTATTAAGTTTGTTTCTATTACGTATTGATTTGAGAACTCCTGGTGTTATCCGTGATTTCAGACATTGTTTTCGTTTCGGGATTTTGATAATTTTTGTATTTATATTAATAATGTTCTGTATTTTTGATTCTAAATGATTTGATATTTCATCAACTTCCGAAAGACTACAGTATTCGTTTCAGTTTTCCTCAGCAAGAACTTTTTACTACCTAAATATGTTAGATATATTGTTATCACTATGCTACACCACACATCGTCACGAGGACGCGCTAGACTCCCGCTGCGCCGGGCCCCGGCAGCTCAGTGTCGGAGGGTCACTTTTAATTTAGGAGAACGCTTGCGCGCCGAGTTCGAGTCCGCTGAAGCTATCCTGCAGCTCCTATCGTGTGTAAGGTACTTGTAGTTTCCTACGTATACATATATTGTGCATTACATATTATTATTATATGTACACATAAGAGAACGTGGATGTGAAATTGAATAAGTTGTTATCGGTTAATTACGCGTACACATTATTATATAAATGTCTAAGTATGTAAACAAAAAAGAACAAGGGAACGTATCGTGTAAACTCCATTTATAACAAGAAATCGCGATTTCTCAATTTTGAAGCTAAATGTGAATAGGACTTGCGCAGAGACCGGCACGTGCGAGACCAAACAGAAACGAGCACGTTATTAATTTATAGAAGCTATCAAGTTAAGCAATAATACCTTAGGTCACGCTTTCATACCGTACGAGCTTCTAATGAGTTTCATGTTTAAATACAAAATATAATAACAAAAGTCAGAGTTAATGTTTATAGAAGCGCATTAGAGCAAACGTGAAACTTTATTGGAAAATGAAAACCAAATAATAAAATTAGTATATTGTGTAATGACCATCCATTTCCTTACACAGCATCTGACTTTACACATTCCTTCGATCTTCTTGCACATAAATTACACCGATTCCGGTAAACGGATGACGAATGAGTATCTATTTGCGCTAACGTTTACAGTCCTGTAAATCCTGCCAGATCGATGTCCTTTGGTGGCAATCGGAAGATATTTCCGTTACCAATAATTGAATGGTTGGACACCATGAACATTTCTTAACATTTTAACCAGCCGTAATGTATAGTAGATATAAATTATATAGCTAAAAGAACGTATTTTTGCACTCAAAACCATGGCATGTAATTAAATTTTAATGAAAATAGGTATGTGTCCGTTAATTTATTGTCCATTCATCATTTATTCAAGGATTTTTAATATCCCATGAAGCATAATCTCTCTTCCGTTAACTCATATACGTGAAATGAACTATGCTATTTCTTTTACTACACGCTAAATAAAATGAACAATTTAAATGGTGTACTCGTACTCGTAGAAAGGTGCTCCAATTATTTCGTGCTTAATTAGTGTGGCGTTTATTTAGTATATTCGTTGACAACGTCTAAATTATACAACGTCTATATTATAGTATCCTGCAAAATTCTGTATTGTCTTTTGTACTAACAGTAGCTTTCCCAAGGATTTTATTTAATATTGTGTATGAATGATGCCAACAATCCTTTATGAAATAAAATTTAAACTACAGATAATTGAAACAGTATTCTATAAACTATAGAAAAACACTAACCTCTTAATTTGTTTCTCCTAGTGAATGAAGATATGAACTAACTACTAACTAATGAACGGAAGCTTCTTGCGCAGCAGAAGCATCTTGCGCCGCATTTCGGCCATTTCTAGTTCTAATCTGTTATTTTTAGTTTTATAATTACGTAATTTTATTGCACTTGTAAAAAATTTTATTTCTTCGTTTTTCGTGCTGGTTTTGCTCTGGATCGGTCAGTCCCGGTCCATAACCGTTGAATCAGGCGAAACCTGGAAAGAAAAGACAGAGAAATACGAAAAAATCGACTTTTTCAGTGAAACCGAGATGTAGTGGTGAAGTCCTGTTTTATAGGAATTCACCGATATCTTTGTGTATTAGAGTCTCAAGCAGTCCAAATTTGTTTTTTATTGTAGCATCTGTTTAACCTTATCGTTAGATACTCATCTTGCGCCGCATTTCAGCCATTTCTAGTTCTAATCTGTTATTTTTAGTTTTATAATAACGTAATTTTATTGCCACTGTAAAAAAAATATTTCCTCGTTTTTCGTGCTGGTTTTGCTCTGGATCGGTCAGTCCCGGTCCATAACCGTTGAATCAGGCGAAACCTGAAAAGAAAAGACTGAGAATTAGGAAAAAATCGACTTTTTCTTTGAAACCGAGTTATAGTGGTAAAGCCCTGTTTTGTAGGAAATCACCTATATCCTCGCGTTATTAAGTCCATAGTATCTCCAAATAGTTTTTTCTTGTAGTATTTGTGTAGTCTAATCATTAGACACCGTTCTCGTGCCGCATTCAGGCCATTTCTAGTTATAATCGCTTACCTTTAGTTTTATACTTACGTAATTTTAATAGAATTCTAAAAATTCTTGTTTCTTCCTTCTTCGTGCTGTTTTTGCTCTCGGCCGGTCAGTCCCGGTCCACAAGCATCGAATCAGGTAAAACCTGTAAGGAAAACACACAGAATTAGGAAAAAATCGACTTTTTCTTTGAAACCGAGGTGTAGTGGTGATGTCCTGTTTTATAGGAATTGACCGATATCTTTGTGTATTAGAGTCTCAAGCAGTCCAAATTTGTTTTTTATTGTAGCATTCGTTTAACCTTATCGTTAGATACTCATCTTGCGCCGCATTTCGGCCATTTCTAGTTCTAATCTGTTATTTTTAGTTTTATAATAACGTAATTTTATTGCCACTGTAAAAAAAATATTTCCTCGTTTTTCGTGCTGGTTTTGCTCTGGTTCGGTCAGTCCCGGTCCATAACCGTTGAATCAGGCGAAACCTGAAAAGAAAAGACTGAGAATTAGGAAAAATCGACTTTTCTTTGAAACCGAGTTATAGTGGTAAAGCCCTGTTTTATAGAAATCACCTATATCCTCGCGTTATTAAGTCCATAGTATCTCCAAATAGTTTTTTCTTGTAGTATTTGTGTAGTCTAATCATTAGACACCGTTCTCGTGCCGCATTCAGGCCATTTCTAGTTATAATCGCTTACCTTTAGTTTTATACTTACGTAATTTTAATAGAATTCTAAAATTTTGTTTCTTCCTTCTTCGTGCTGTTTTTGCTCGGCCGGTCAGTCCCGGTCCACAAGCATCGAATCAGGTAAAACCTGTAAGGAAAACACACAGAATTAGGAAAAAATCGACTTTTTCTTTGAAACCGAGGTGTAGTGGTGATGTCCTGTTTTATAGGAATTCACCGATATCTTTGTGTTTTAGAATCTCAAGCAGTCCAAATTTGTTTTTTATTGTAGTATTCATTTAACCTTATCTTTAGATACTCATCTTGCTCCGCATTGCGGCCATTTCTAGTTCTAATCTGTTATTTTTAGTTTTATAATTACGTAATTTTATTGCACTTGTAAAATTTTATTTCTTCGTTTTTCGTGCTGGTTTTGCTCTGGATCGGTCAGTCCCGGTCCACAACCGTTGAATCAGGCGAAACCTGGAAAGAAAAGACTGAGAATTAGCTGCACATGTGTCTGCTGGGACACCCACAACGCTTGACGGATCACAGGCAACAGGTTGTGCCCGATTTGCCGGCAGAGACTGGTCTGCAGACACAGCCATCTCCGATTCGGGCAATGCAGGAACGTTCCGAGGTATGGTAGGGGTGTTGGCGCTACAGGAAGTCAGTAACTCGAGCCGGCGCGAGTACCAGCTCCTTATACGCCGCGCAGCGCCTTTCCTGATTGCGCCTCCTTTTGTGGGTCCGCTCGAACCTCGTAAGGCGTCCCAATAGATCGGCGTTGCCGCAACCACCCATCTCCTCGACTAACTGTACTGATGAGGAGCTGCCTCCGCTTTGCTACCTGGGGGTGGGCCCTGGGGGTGGGGACTTTTGTGGACCCCCAACCCAGTTTTGGTGGTGAACTGTCGCTCACACACCGGACACGTCCAATTAAAGCCGACCCGACCCGACCCGACCCGAACCAGAGCCTGAGCTCGGGCAGAGTTGCCGAAGTTGGGACCGAGCTCTCCGACTCCTGTGGGAGGTCGGGGCGGCCATCCCTTAAGGTTTGGTCCATTGCTCGTTATACCCAAAGCCAGCTGAGTAGCAAGCCCAGCTGCCGGGAACGCCTGTCGTTTTTGCAAGGCCCCAACCGAAGAAAACGACTAGGCTTGGCAGATACAAGCGTCCACCCAGTGGGGCTGTTCGAGGAATCTCACCCCAAACCAACGCCTAGGTTACGTTCGATGTAGAATGCATACCGGATGAATCCGGCAAACCTGGTCACAAGCCTGACCGCCGCCACCCGAGGGTAACAGCGGTGGAAATTGCGCTTAACCTCGCGGTTCTTAGGAGGTGCCAGCGAGACCGTAGCTCCGCAACAGCCACTATTGGAGCATACTAGTTTAGGCGTCCCCTCCCGTATCAGTCGTGGGCAGCTGCGCGATAAGGCTTCGGGCAGGAGTTGGGTTTTGATTGTCCAGCAGACCCTCCGGACATAGAAAACCCCCATTGGCTAGCCCGTGAGTTCGCGTATTGGATGGTGCAAAAACGGCTGGCAATTTTACCTCCATCCACGCAGTGGCAAACGGGGCTATGGGAAGACACAAATTTTCACCCGTTAGGGCATAGAGCATAATCGTGCTAATTAGAAAATCCATGGCACCCAAGCCGAGAGAGTCAAAGTTACTCCCGCCGTTTACCCGCGCTTGCTTGAATTTCTTCATGTTGACATTCAGAGCACTGGGCAGAAATCACATTGCGTCAACACCCGCGAGGGCCATCGCAATGCTTTGTTTTAATTAGACAGTCGGCATAAGATTATACGTATATGTATCGTCGGCATAAGATGTATGTATTAGATTACGTAATCGATAATCGTTTACCTACCTACCTAGACAGTTGTACATATTTATTTATTAAACTATCTCAATTTCAAAGTAAATTTATCTTTTAATGAAACCTATCGATCTTATATATAACGCAGCAAATAAACCTATACTCTATACATTTAAGGTATAATATTGTATGTATGTGACACCCGAAGCCTCTACTTCCAACTAATTGATGTGTCCAGTCGAAATAAGTTCTCAATAATGTTAAAAGGGTCATCGCGTAACTATATCGTAATTTGTATGGAGTAACGTATTTTTTTTTTAATATATATAAAATAAGGGTAACAAATACGTACACAATTCACCTACTGGTGATAACGGTGGGGTCGGTAACGACCTGGACAAAGATTCAAGATGCGTGGCCACTTCTGAAGACTATAAGTTTTCTATTGAAATATAGCACGAAATATATCTTTTTTAACATGCCCACCAACATAAGATGTTTTTACACAGATGGCGACTAACGAGCACAGAGTTCACTTGATAATAAATGAGTACTGCGACTCTTCGTAATATGTAAATTATTTATAATATAATTAAGATATGAGTTTTAGTGATACAACGTTTTTTTTTTTAAACAAACCCTTTTTTTATAATCTTATTTTATACTCGTGGTTTTTTGTGTCGTACTTGGGATGACGAACCAGTTCATCTGATTTTAGGTAACGTGTGCGCCCCATAAAAACAAATATGAATCTTATTTTGATGGAATAAGATCCTTAAAGTATAATATATATCGTAGATCAAATTGAACTTACAAAAGAACAAAGTTAAAGAAACAATTTCAAAAATGGAGGATTCAAGTTTATTTGATAAAATATTTCAAATATTCCTTTCATTGTTACAAAACAGGATTAAGCCCGTGGGAAGGTTTCATGCTTACAAAAACTGAAGTTATTGATACTTTTTTCACATGAAAACACCCTTAAATTGTTAAGTTAATTGTTAAGTGTTACTCGTATATTTGTGGGACTTCGGAGTGCAGGCAGAGATTTCGATGCCGATAACCCCTAGTCGGGGGTATGGTAGAGTATCTCTACCCGACCCTCCGCGATTCAAGCAGGGTCAAACCGCTGATGCTGCTGCGGTGTGGACTGGGATTCTTCATTGCTTTCCTGGCCCCATGGCCTCTGGGGTGCGGACTCAGGGGGCATGGAGTTTTAGCCGGTGCGAGTCCGACATATCCCATCCTTGCCACCACTGGGGTGGGTAAGGGTAGGCATTACCTCATGTAAAAAAAACATTCCATCTCAGTCCTCAGGTTGTCACCCCTTTTATATTATTATCATATCTAGGCTGCATTTGGTGCCACTGACCGCAGTTGCATCACTTACCATCAGGTGTACCGTGTGCTCGATTGTCATCTTCAGTCTAATACATTAAATAAATAACAGTAAATGTCAAATTAGGATGATAATTTTGCACATATTTCAACTAATGATGAGACATCCCTGTAGCCATAGTAGTTGCGTTATTATAATCGAGGACTAAGGTTGGTCTTTACGTAACGTAAGAAGCAAGCCAAATAAAATATCGATACAAAACTTTATTACTTTTAAATAAATAAAACAGGTCTTTACTACTGCAGAAAATTACGCGGCAATTGCAGTCGGTCCAATCTGCAAATTAATTAAAATACTTTCAGGTATCTTCGAAAGATTGAATTAAATGCAATCAAACTCTTATTTATTAGCTTGATTGCATTGCAAGCATTTGATGAACAAACGGACTATATTTAATCATTCTTAACAATTGTACTCTCTTTGAGTTCACAGGTTTTGTTGCATAAATGAAGCGGAGATGGCTACAACAACTGACAACAGAATGTCTTTTGTTGATTTAGCTTTGTTTTAAAAGTTATTGTTTGTCCTATGAAATAGCTTTTATATGTTTGGTAAGGAAATCTAAGTATTATATTCGAGCTATTTGTTTATGCATTTGTAAATGTTTCATGGGTCTGAAATAAAATTTATTTAAATAATATTATCCCTGAGCAACGTTGTCACTATATAACGTTTGTATACTACGAGGGTACCACTATTGCTATGGGCAACCTTAGCTGTGGCAGGATAATGCTATCCTAGAATATTAAAATTGATAGTATACGTCATAATTAGCGATTTGTTTTTCTTAAAACTCTTAGAGATTTTTTTGGTTAATGGTATCACATTATAAAGCTATTGAATAGAACGATGTTTTTCAATTAAGTTAGGTTTATGCATTTTCAGGATTTATTTTGATAGTATTACTAAAAATAAATACAGTAATACACAAAGATATATACATACACAACTATACTATATATAATACTTTTTGAATCTTAGATTTCATAAATCATGATCATCTCAAATCTTTTTTTGAGAATAGATATAAATTTCATGGGCCACAAGGTCAGTTGCCATAAGGTAAGCGTGCTCGTTTTTCACCTCTAATATTAAAAAAAAGAAAACATCTACAACATCGAAACTGTTGCAAGTGCATTTCCGGCTATTGAGTCTTCTATGTGTTCTAAAATACTAAGTCAGAGTCAAACCCCGCTCTCTGACTGTCTCGTACTTCAACGCGGACGGACTCAGGTCTTAAAAAGACGAAGTAGCGAACCACTTAAAAAAACACAACGTCGACGTTATACTAGTGCAAGAAACCTTCTTAAAACCTAGCCACAGCGATCCCAAGATCGCAAAGTATAGAACCATCCGTGGAGACAGGCTGACCGCCACCAAAGGCGGCACCCTGATCTACTATAACTATATAATTATATCACTAGTCCACTACTGAACCCATCTACACCGACTGCCACAAAGCATGGTCGTCCTCCATGCTGTTACAATACAAGGTTATCACCCGAATCTTTCTTCTCCATGTGTTATCGGTTCTACGAGCTAATATATGCCATTTCAGCTTACTGATCATTTGTTCTACGTCAGTTGATTTCATCTTACTAATATCTACATTGCAAATTATATCACGCAAAGAAACACCGAGCATTGCCCTCTCCATATCCAAGCTACTTTGAGATTCCTCATACGGCCAGCAGTAAAATATCGGAACAAAACTTTATTACTTTTAAATAAATAACAGTAAATGTCAAATTAGGATGATAATTTTGCACATATTTCAACTAATGATGAGACATCCCTGTAGCCATAGTAGTTGCGTTATTATAATCGAGGACTAAGGTTGGTCTTTACGTAACGTAAGAAGCAAGCCAAATAAAATATCGATACAAAACTTTATTACTTTTAAATAAATAAAACAGGTCTTTACTACTGCAGAAAATTACGCGGCAATTGCAGTCGGTCCAATCTGCAAATTAATTAAAATACTTTCAGGTATCTTCGAAAGATTGAATTAAATGCAATCAAACTCTTATTTATTAGCTTGATTGCATTGCAAGCATTTGATGAACAAACGGACTATATTTAATCATTCTTAACAATTGTACTCTCTTTGAGTTCACAGGTTTTGTTGCATAAATGAAGCGGAGATGGCTACAACAACTGACAACAGAATGTCTTTTGTTGATTTAGCTTTGTTTTAAAAGTTATTGTTTGTCCTATGAAATAGCTTTTATATGTTTGGTAAGGAAATCTAAGTATTATATTCGAGCTATTTGTTTATGCATTTGTAAATGTTTCATGGGTCTGTAATAAAATTTATTTAAATAATATTATCCCTGAGCAACGTTGTCACTATATAACGTTTGTATACTACGAGGGTACTACTATTGCTATGGGCAACCTTAGCTGTGGCAGGATAATGCTATCCTAGAATATTAAAATTGATAGTATACGTCATAATTAGCGATTTGTTTTTCTTAAAACTCTTAGAGATTTTTTTGGTTAATGGTATCACATTATAAAGCTATTGAATAGAACGATGTTTTTCAATTAAGTTAGGTTTATGCATTTTCAGGATTTATTTTGATAGTATTACTAAAAATAAATACAGTAATACACAAAGATATATACATACACAACTATACTATATATAATACTTTTTGAATCTTAGATTTCATAAATCATGATCATCTCAAATCTTTTTTTGAGAATAGATATAAATTTCATGGGCCACAAGGTCAGTTGCCATAAGGTAAGCGTGCTCGTTTTTCACCTCTAATATTAAAAAAAAAAAGAAAACATCTACAACATCGAAACTGTTGCAAGTGCATTTCCGGCTATTGAGTCTTCTATGTGTTCTAAAATACTAAGTCAGAGTCAAACCCCGCTCTCTGACTGTCTCGTACTTCAACGCGGACGGACTCAGGTCTTAAAAAGACGAAGTAGCGAACCACTTAAAAAAAAACACAACGTCGACGTTATACTAGTGCAAGAAACCTTCTTAAAACCTAGCCACAGCGATCCCAAGATCGCAAAGTATAGAACCATCCGTGGAGACAGGCTGACCGCCACCAAAGGCGGCACCCTGATCTACTATAACTATATAATTATATCACTAGTCCACTACTGAACCCATCTACACCGACTGCCACAAAGCATGGTCGTCCTCCATGCTGTTACAATACAAGGTTATCACCCGAATCTTTCTTCTCCATGTGTTATCGGTTCTACGAGCTAATATATGCCATTTCAGCTTACTGATCATTTGTTCTACGTCAGTTGATTTCATCTTACTAATATCTACATTGCAAATTATATCACGCAAAGAAACACCGAGCATTGCCCTCTCCATATCCAAGCTACTTTGAGATTCCTCATACGGCCAGCAGTAAAATATTTGAAGCCAAGTCATTCATTATTTAATAAGTCAAGGATATTTAAAGCGTTTCGTCTCTGATAGTCAAATTTTTGAAACCTCCCAAGTTGTAATGTTAAAAGGAGAGTACAGAGTACGCAATTAAAAAAGTGTACGGTACCTCTGGTGTTCGTAGCGATGTTATTAGCCCTTATAATTACGACATAGCTAGATTAAGTTTAAGCGTACTCGTAACATTTACTCGTACACTATGTAATCATAAAGGATTTTTTATAATATTATGGGTTCATGATGGAAAATGATAACTGTGACCCATAACATCTGCATCTGTCTCCAACATAAATTAAAGATGTACATACGCAGACATCCCTGTGAACTGAAATAGATGTTACCACCACGTCTGCCTGGAAGGATGTAGAGGGGGATTGTCCTCCCCCGGAGGAGTGGCTGCCTGGGTGACCAGTGCAGGCAGGATCGCGGATGTGCTTGAAAGCGTTCCCGTGCCCCGCCATACGTGGCGAAGGAGTAACACCATGGAGTATTAGTTGGTGAGAGTCCAATATAACCCATCCATGCCCCGAGAAGTTTACTTAGGCATATCCCCATGTAAAAATAGGATCCCTACACTCACCAACCATACATAGCAGCATTATGCTATTTCGAGTTGCCATTATGTAAGGGCGTTTTTCCCTGGGAGAATCGCTGTGGTAGTATTTTTTACACTTTGATGCTTTTTTTAAACTGGTATCTAACTCGGTTTGACTTTCATTGACAGGGTGAAAAGACCGTGTGAAAAAGTTCCAGCAAATCCTTTGGTTTATGGGTACACGAGCCTGGATGCGGTAGTGATTGGATTCGAAGATTATCGAAGAGGACTGAAATAAACTGTTAGAATGAATGCGTTTTAAATTAGTAAATATGATAAATAGGTTACATTGTTTCACTTTATCAAAATCCGGAAACTGTAAGTATGACAATTTACAATAATTTGAAATTAAACAGAATCACTGTCATTTAACTATACTTTTTTTATGTCCGCAGTAAGACAATTAATGGGTGACCCTCTGCCTCGCATAGGTAGCACGCCGGGGGCTCGGTCGCTCCGGTCGGATGGGAGCGGTCAGGTGTGCCGTAGTCACCGATACTTTCGACGCATCTGGGCCTGATAACACTTTCTGGCCAAGTGGCCGTAATATTGGCAGCGGTGGCACTGTTCACCGTCCACTGTCCACTGAGAGGGGGCTCAACGGTTATGCCAGTGAGGCCGCATAAAGTTTTTAAATTGAAAATGGCCGTGCCCTCTGGAGTCAAGTCCAGGGTGGCCAGAATGAGGGGCATTGGCTTTTTTGTGCGAGGATCTGTCATCCTGCGCGCTTCGATGATGGGGAGGCTCTGGTGCTTCAGGGATTCTATAACCTCCTCAAGCTCGGTCTCAAAGGGTAAACCGCGTATTACTACATGGAGTTTGCGTTCCTCTGGGAGGGCATAGGTGTGGAAGCCTATGATTTTCTCACGCAATAGTTTCGTGGCCGTGCGGAAGTCTCCAATGGTGGAGAGGTTTATTCTGATCCCCTGTTCGGTGTTTTGTGCCTTCGGGCAGCTAATTTTGTTATTGGTGAACCATTTAGACACGTCGGTCCATTTGGATTTCTCCTGCAAGATGATTGGAGGAGGGGGCTTAACTTTACGCTCCGCGAAGGGCCTTGATTTTGGCGAGCCTGAGGGGCTACCTTTTCGCCGGCGTGGTGGTCAGGAAGCCGAACCTGGCTGTGGGAAAGTGGCCGTATTGATAACGGCCGGCTGAGCGGGCGTTTCTGCTTATTTGAGACTAGGGTGAAGCCCTCTTCTGGTTTGCTGGACTCCAACTCCATTTCCGAGTCGGACTCTCCGATTCTGAGTCGGAGGAGGATCGCGGTCGGGGAGAAGTGGAGGTGGATGGGCGCGCCTAGATCGGGAATGACGGGGTCCGGGGGGTGGGGGCTGTCACTGAAGGCGACTCGTGGTACTTCTAGCTGTCGAACGATACGAGGCCCACGCTTATGGGCATGTCACCTGGATAAATGCTTGCATCGTTGCGGCATCCATGGCGTTAGCGCTTACGGGCATAGGGCCCGTCCATAGAAAAGAAACTCTATTGTCCCCGCCTTGCGGAGGGGGGGTGTAACAATTCCTATTCAAAGAAATACCTAGCGTCTTGGGTACGCTAGGTTGAGTACCTAGCGGTCGCCTAATGCGACAGAACAAATGAAATGCGATGGCCGCCTCTGAGGCGAGCGGGTGTGGTGCCGTCGCTACAGGTGTGCGCGGTGACGCACTTCACAGGGCGGTAATCCGTCCGTTCTCCGTCGCACCACACATCCACTGACGAATTGTAGATTCAGCATTTTTGCCGATAATAAAATACCACAATCTTACTGCACGTATTCAAAACTTCTGACTGGAGGCGCATGGAGAGCGCTTCCCGGACGTCTGGTCCATTCGAGAGATCTGAGTGGAATCCACGACTGAACCCACTAGAACGCATAACACAGAGGTTTACAGTATTTAAATACTTCAGTCTACTAGAGTTCGTTGCAGGCAGGATACTTATAATTTCTGCGTTTTCGTTAATTGCTGAAATCCATAAAATAATCAAATTTTAATTGTCTCAGTGGTTAATCCTCATTATTTCCTCAAACAAATCAATAACTCAAGATCTATTGGTACATCTATGGATAATTCAGATGGCACCCTCCGCTACCAGACGGCAGACGAGCCAGGGGCATTCAAAAGGGTTGACCCCACCAGACCCTTATGAATCTAGGTTCGATACACAACGTGAAATTAAATATCGCAAACTATGCGAAAGCTTTCCGCGAATTGAACATCACAATTAGTACTCGTATATGTATATGTTCGTAGCTATCTCTTGCTATAAACTTTTCCCTTGTAAAAGTTTTGAAGCGTTAACATTTTCGGACGTTTATTTCGTTTTATTAAACACTAGGAACAAAGCCCTTCGAAGAATGTTCGTATGCACTGTACACGGAATATGTATTGTAGCTATTTTATATAGTGTATCTTGAGGTAACATCAGCACAGTAATGTACCCTTACAGTTATTTTATAGTTACAGACATTACTAATTGCTAGACTTGCAAAGCTAAAACCAATTAGCTCCTAAAACCATCGAAATGTTTATTAAGATTAGAACAACAACAAATCTATTACAAAATTATGCAATTACTATTGTACTGTAGTAGTTTGGGATACTAAATTCAGCACTACTGCTTTTCATCTGGTAAAAGAAAAAAACTGAAGATGTTATTGCTAGTGAGAAGAGAACTAAGGGAATACCGAATTCAAGATCAAGATCGTACTATCTTCGGATCAACCGCGCCGCAGCCTTACATTTAACATAGCAGCTTTATGAGTATCAACAATAAAACAACATTATTTAAACGATTACCCTGGACGGTGGATCACTTGGCTCGCGGGTCGATGAAGAACGCAGTTAACTGCGCGTCATAGTGTGAACTGCAGGACACGTTTGAACATCGACATTTCGAACGCACATTGCGGTCCGTGGAAAAATATCCAGGACCACTCCTGTCTGAGGGCCGGTTGTTTGAAAAATATTAACCACACTGTTCGTCTTACGTTGCTCGCGCGACGGTATCTCGAACAATTGACGGTTCCGTTGGACGGTACGATGGTATGTTAGCCTAACAGCGCATCGCGTATCTACCACGGTCCGTTTAATATTTTGTATACGATAAACGATATCACGACTGTCGTGTTGGTCGGAGCGCACGCGACGTTTCGTGCTGAAAGCGTTACGCGAGCGTCGTCCCATCGACGCGCGACTCTTCGACGTAACAATCGATAGAGGGCATGCGCGATTCGATACGGTGACGTACCGTCTCGTTCCCGGCGGGTTTAACCGCCCACGGGAGACGTTTAGGCGTGAACGTTGCGAGCGCGTTCGACGTTTCGACGATATACGACTAGTCGTCGTTTATGTTCGTATATATAATACAGTACGGGAGAGGGTTCGAGAGTGCGTTCGTGTGTATCGCTTACGCGCTTCGATCCTCACTCGCGATGAGTAGGCGGACTCGACGTCCGAAGAGGCGCCTCTACGACCGTTACGACGCCGTCGTCAGCCCCCCGCGGCGACGGCGTAAGGCGTCGTTCGGTCGTCGTAGCGCTGACGGATATCGTGTCTGCCTCCATTTTTATCGTTGGCCTCAGAGCAGGGAGGATCACCCGCCGAATTTAAGCATATTAGTAAGCGGAGGAAAAGAAACCAACAAGGATTTCCTTAGTAGCGGTGAGCGAACAGGAAAGAGCTCAGCACTGAATCCCGCGGTCGTATCGAACGCGGGAGATGTGGTGTTCGGGAGGTTCCGCTTTCTCGTCGTCGACACTCCTGTCCAAGTTCGTCTTGAACGGGGCCGTTTTCCCGCAGAGGGTGCCAGGCCCGTAGCGACGGAGGGCGGCGGCGAGAGGACTCTCCTAAGAGTCGGGTTGCTTGAGAGTGCAGCCCTAAGTGGGTGGTAAACTCCATCTAAGGCTAAATATTACCGCAAGACCGATAGCGAACAAGTACCGTGAGGGAAAGTTGAAAGTTGTTGAAAGGATGAGGATGAGGATGAGGATGAGGATGAGGATGAGGGATGAGGATGAGG
>JAGSMU010000076.1:5000-10000 GCA_029286865.1 Teinopalpus imperialis
GTAAAATTTTCAAATGTTTCGATACGCGAACACGCGTCATATTTATTTATATTATTTATTCGTTAGAATTAGTATATGCACTTTGTGTTTCCGGCTACAGAACGACCACGCATCTCACTGAATACCAGCATCATGCTGCTTATCGAATCTATATATCGGAGGACTCTTATTATTGGTGACGACGAACGCATCTGCACTATGGGACATCAAATCAATCAATCATTTACCGTCAGGTGAACTGTGTGCGCTCGTTCGCCACTCTGAATGTTATAAAATGTTAATATATCAATAGGTCAAATGAACTATATGGACTTGTGATATATATTTTTCAATATTACACACCGATGTGGACTTGTAAAATTTTCAAATGTTTCGATACGCGAACACGCGTCATATTTATTATATTATTTATTCGTGTTACAATTATACTGCACTTTGTGTTTCTGGCTACAGAACGACCACGCATCTCACTGAATACCAGCATCATGCTGCTTATCGAATCTATATATCGGAGGACTCTTATTATTGGTGACGACGAACGCATCTGCACTATGGGCCGTCAAATCGATCAATGCGTGCGCTCGTTCGCCACTTTGAATGTTATAAAATTATAATATATCAATAGGTCAAATTAACTATATGGACTTGTGATATATATTTTTCAATATTACACCGATGTGGACTTGTAAAATTTTCAAATGTTTCGATACGCGAACACGCGTGTCCATTTAAGGACACGAAACAGGAAATAGTTCAAATGAACGAACGAACAAAACATTACAATGATGTGCAGTAATAGATATCTGTACGCGTACACCGGTATCGATATGAACTTGTAAAATTAAATTTCAATCCGATACGCGAACGCACGTACCGATGTGGACTTGTAATAATTTTCAAATGTTTCGATACGCGAACACGCGTCATATTTATTTATTTAATTAATTGGTTTATGAATATAATATTAGATATTGATTATTCCTTTATTCTTTATTTCATGGTTTTGCTTGTTCAAAATACATAAAATTGTAAAAAAAAAAAAACACACACACACAACCTCAGTCAAGTTCCGGGGACATTATTCAATAAAATATATAACAACCACCTAATATAAATCACTTCGGCGTGTTTCGACACGACAAAGATGTTACGCGGATACACATACCTGCAGTCGTACATACATATATTAGACGAAGCGCCGAGCGGTGCATGTCGTCGAAATATTAAACTGTGTCGGGCGACGTCTCCGTTATTATACACGGTCAGACGTTCAATAGCGTCCGTTTAATTAACGCGTATTGCTTTCGGCGTGCGAGCTTTGTCTTCGCCACGTCGTTAAAGTATCGCTAAATCACGCACGTCGCCGAGGGCGCGCGCCTCACCATAAAGGGCGCGCTCGAGGGACGGTAACTTATGATTTGAATTCTCGTTCACGGATATGATCTCTCTAACACCGGGCTATCACGACCCAAGAAAACGTTTGTGTTAAACGTGTTGTAATAAAGTGAAGTATTTAAACAAAGTCTCGTTGTCGAACGTTCCCATGAATCGGACGCGAATGCTCCGTCCACAGTAAGTCTGGAAGAACGCGTAGCGAGTGGTGAGATATCCATTCTCTACCGTGAACAGACCGAATACGTATTCATGTAATATACGTCACCGGTGCGTCTGAGCGTTTTATTACGCTCGCGCATCGCGTTGCACGTGTCTCGCGCTGTGTGAGACGGTTCGCCTCGTTCACGCGCTTGACGTGCGAGCGGCAACGCCACACACCTAGTTTCGCACTTGGTGGTGGGTTGTACGCGCGCTCGTTGATGCGTGTACGTTCGAAGCGCACGTCTTTGTCAGCTCCTGGTTGATCCTGCCAGTAGTTATATGCTTGTCTCAAAGATTAAGCCATGCATGTCTCAGTGCAAGCCGTATTAAGGCGATACCGCGAATGGCTCAATATATCAGTTTTGGTTCCTTAGATCTTACCTCGGTTACTTGGATAACTGTGGTAATTCTAGAGCTAATACATGCAATCAGAACTCTGACCAGTGATGGGATGAGTGCTTTTATTAGATCAAAACCAATCGACGGAGGGCCTCGCGTCCGAAGTCGTTAATTTTGATGAATCTGGATAACTTTTGCCGATCGCACGGTCCTGCACCGGCGACGCATCTTTCAAATGTCTGCCTTATCAACTTTCGATGGTAGTTTCTGCGACTACCATGGTTGTCACGGGTAACGGGTTCGATTCCGGAGAGGGAGCCTGAGAAACGGCTACCACATCCAAGGAAGGCAGCAGGCGCGCAAATTACCCACTCCCGGCACGGGGAGGTAGTGACGAAAAATAACGATACGGGACTCTTACGAGGCCTCGTAATCGGAATGAGTACACTTTAAATATTTTAACGAGGAACAATTGGAGGGCAAGTCTGGTGCCAGCAGCCGCGGTAACTCCAGCTCCAATAGCGTATACTAAAATTGTTGCGGTTAAAAGCTCGTAGTTGCATTTGTGCGCCGCGCTGTCGGTGCACCGCATCCGCGGTGATACTGACACGTCTGCGGAGCATATCGTCGGTGAGCCGTCGGTAAAACGACGGTTCAATATCAAAATCCTATCGCGGTGCTCTTCGTTGAGTGTCGAGATGGGCCGACAATTTTACTTTGAACAAATTAGAGTGCTCAAAGCGGGCTCAAAATGCTGCTTGAATATTTCGTGCATGGAATAATAGAATATGATCTCGGTTCTATTTTGTTGGTTTTCAGAACTCCGAGGTAATGATTAATAGGGATAACTGGGGGCATTCGTATTGCGACGTTAGAGGTGAAATTCTTGGATCGTCGCAAGACGAACATCAGCGAAAGCATTTGCCAAAGGTGTTTTCATCAATCAAGAACGAAAGTTAGAGGTTCGAAGGCGATTAGATACCGCCCTAGTTCTAACCGTAAATATGTCATCTAGCGATCCGCCGACGTTACTACGATGGCTCGGCGGGCAGCTTCCGGGAAACCAAAGATTTTGGACTCCGGGGAGTATGGTTGCAAAGCTGAAACTTAAAGGAATTGACGGAAGGGCACCACCAGGAGTGGAGCCTGCGGCTTAATTTGACTCAACACGGGAAATCTCACCAGGCCCGGACACCGGAAGGATTGACAGATTAACAGCTCTTTCTTGATTCGGTGGGTGGTGGTGCATGGCCGTTCTTAGTTGGTGGAGCGATTTGTCTGGTTAATTCCGGTAACGAACGAGACTCTAGCCTGCTAAATAGGCGTCGTCATTTAGGTGTGCGTGGCTTCGGTCACGCAACTCACTGGCGACGTATTAAAATTCTTCTTAGAGGGACCGGCGGCTTCGAGCCGCACGAGATTGAGCAATAACAGGTCTGTGATGCCCTTAGATGTCCTGGGCCGCACGCGCGCTACACTGAAGGAATCAGCATGTTCTCCCTGGCCTAGAGGCCCGGGCAACCCGTTGAAACTCCTTCGTGCTGGGGATTGGGGTTTGCAATTATCCCCCATAAACGAGGAATTCCTAGTAAGCGCGAGTCATAAGCTCGCGTTGATTACGTCCCTGCCCTTTGTACACACCGCCCGTCGCTACTACCGATTGAATGATTTAGTGAGGTCTTCGGACCGACACGCGGTGGCTTCACGGCCGTCGGCGTTGCTGGGAAGTTGACCAAACTTGATCATTTAGAGGAAGTAAAAGTCGTAACAAGGTTTCCGTAGGGGAACCTGCGGAAGGATCATTAACGTAATATAAATATGCGCGAACGCCGTTCGTACGTATATATTATATTTACAATATAAATAATCCGAATAAACGAAAGTTTAAACAATTGCGACGATAGTCCGCCGCCGCCGCCGTCGCTCCGTGAGCGCGCGCGATTGGCACGCGCACATATACGTGCGTGCGTTCTAACGTTAGCGTAAACATCGTCGACGAAACACCTAGACACCGACCTAGCTAATCGTGTACGGTGTAGTTCGATGATAGTGACGCGCGAGTCGTTAGTGCGCCGCGACGTATGTGTCGCGTGCTAAATCGCGCGCCGTCGGTTTGACGCGCGGCGCTCCGGACGGTCGAAGCGAGCGCCCACTGGGACACACCAAACGGAACGTTGACATGGTAAGAATCCGCGCCATCGAGTTTCGGTCCGTAAAGAGTGCGCGCTATACAAAAGCGAAATCCAGCGGCTTAGAATGTTCACGGCGTTAACGCGAGCCATGTAAAATGGTAACCGCGTTGACGTCCGTAGTACCGTAATACCAACGGTCACATATACATTTCTAATGATATCATGTTCTTTTTTGGATTTTTTCTTTTCCGTTCGTTTTGTTTTTATACTTTTTTTCTTTGTATGAAGAAATAAAAAGCAAAAAACATAAACGAATATTACGAAGGATAACCTCTCACGAGGCATGGGATGGTGATCTCCGCGCCTGCGGCTGGTTGATCCGAAGATAGTACGACCTTTTCAGGGCGGAAACCGGCGGGTAAAACCGTGTCTCCCGATCCTTCCGTACCCGTAAAGACAACAACATTATTTAAACGATTACCCTGGACGGTGGATCACTTGGCTCGCGGGTCGATGAAGAACGCAGTTAACTGCGCGTCATAGTGTGAACTGCAGGACACATTTGAACATCGACATTTCGAACGCACATTGCGGTCCGTGGAAAAATATCAGGACCACTCCTGTCTGAGGGCCGGCTGTTAAAAATATTAACCACACTGTTCGTCTTACGTTGCTCGCGCGACGGTATCTCGAACAATTGACGGTTCCGTTGGACGGTACGATGGTATGTTAGCCTAACAGCGCATCGCGTATCTACCACGGTCCGTTTAAATATTTTGTATACGATAAACGATATCACGACTGTCGTGTTGGTCGGAGCGCACGCGCGTACGCGACGTTTCATGCTGAAAGCGTTACGCGAGCGGCGTCCCATCGACGCGCGACTCTTCGACGTAACAATCGATAGAGGGCATGCGCGATTCGATACGGTGA
>JAGSMU010000076.1:17500-25000 GCA_029286865.1 Teinopalpus imperialis
ATATGCACTTTATGTTTCCGGCTACAGAACGACCACGCATCTCACAGAATACCAGCATAATGCTGCTTATCGAATCTATATATCGGAGGACTCTTATTATTGGTGACGACGAACGCATCTGCACTATGGGCCGTCAAATCGATCAATGCGTGCGCTCGTTCGCCCTCTGAATGTTATAAAATGATAATATATCAATAGGTCAAATTAACTATATGGACTTGTGATATATATTTTTCAATATTATACACCGATACGCGAACGCACGTACCGATGTGGACTTGTAAAATTTTCAAATGTTTCGATACGCGAACACGCGTCATATTTATTATATTATTTATTCGTTAGAATTAGTATATGCACTTTGTGTTTCCGGCTACAGAACGACCACGCATCTCACAGAATACCAGCATGATGCTGATTATCGAGTCTATATATCCGGAGGACTCTTATTATTGGTGACGACGAACGCATCTGCACTATGGGCCGTCAAATCGATCAATCATTTACCGTCAGGTGAACTGTGTGCGCTCGTTCGCCACTCTGAATGTTATAAAATGATAATATATTCGACGAACATTGAAATTTATTTCATCCTAGATAGACCATCACACGCACAGTGTGCACGTCGACACTCATGTATTGGCGGCTTGTTGAAATGTACATAATTGTACACTTGTGATATATATTTTTCAATATTATACACCGATACGCGAACGCACGTACCGATGTGGACTTGTAAAATTTTCAAATGTTTCGATACGCGAACGCGTCATATTTATTATATTATTTATTCGTTAGAATTAGTATATGCACTTTGTGTTTCCGGCTACAGAACGACCACGCATCTCACAGAATACCAGCATGATGCTGATTATCGAGTCTATATATCCGGAGGACTCTTATTATTGGTGACGACGAACGCATCTGCACTATGGGACATCAAATCAATCAATCATTTACCGTCAGGTGAACTGTGTGCGCTCGTTCGCCACTCTGAATGTTATAAAATGTTAATATATTCGACGAACATTGAAATTTATTTCATCCTAGATAGACCATCACACGCACAGTGTGCACGTCGACACTCATGTATTGGCGGCTTGTTGAAATGTACATAATTGTACACTTGTGATATATATTTTTCAATATTACACACCGATGTGGACTTGTAAAATTTTCAAATGTTTCGATACGCGAACGCGTCATATTTATTTATATTATTTATTCGTTAGAATTAGTATATGCACTTTATGTTTCCGGCTACAGAACGACCACGCATCTCACAGAATACCAGCATGATGCTGATTATCGAGTCTATATATCCGGAGGACTCTTATTATTGGTGACGACGAACGCATCTGCACTATGGGACATCAAATCGATCAATGCGTGCGCTCGTTCGCCACTCTGAATGTTATAAAATTATAATATATCAATAGGTCAAATTAACTATATGGACTTGTGATATATATTTTTCAATATTATACACCGATACGCGAACGCACGTGTCGATGTGGACTTGTAAAATTAAACTTCAATCCGATACGCGAACGCGTCATATTTATTATGTTATTTATTCGTTAGAATTAGTATATGCACTTTGTGTTTCTGGCTACAGAACGACCACGCATCTCACAGAATACCAGCATAATGCTGCTTATCGAATCTATATATCCGGAGGACTCTTATTATTGGTGACGACGAACGCATCTGCACTATGGGACATCAAATCGATCAATGCGTGCGCTCGTTCGCCACTCTGAATGTTATAAAATTATAATATATCAATAGGTCAAATGAACTATATGGACTTGTGATATATATTTTTTCAATATTACACACCGATGTGGACTTGTAAAAATTTTCAAATGTTTCGATACGCGAACACGCGTCATATTTATTTATGTTATTTATTCGTGTTACAATTATACTGCACTTTGTGTTTCTGGCTACAGAACGACCACGCATCTCACTGAATACCAGCATCATGCTGCTTATCGAATCTATATATCCGGAGGACTCTTATTATTGGTGACGACGAACGCATCTGCACTATGGGCCGTCAAATCGATCAATGCGTGCGCTCGTTCGCCACTTTGAATGTTATAAAATTATAATATATCAATAGGTCAAATTAACTATATGGACTTGTGATATATATTTTTTCAATATTACACACCGATGTGGACTTGTAAAAATTTTCAAATGTTTCGATACGCGAACACGCGTGTCCATTTAAGGACACGAAACAGGAAATAGTTCAAATGAACGAACGAACAAAACATTACAATGATGTGCAGTAATAGATATCTGTACGCGTACACCGGTATCGATATGAACTTGTAAAATTAAATTTCAATCCGATACGCGAACGCACGTACCGATGTGGACTTGTAATAATTTTCAAATGTTTCGATACGCGAACGCGTCATATTTATTTATTTAATTAATTGGTTTATGAATATAATATTAGATATTGATTATTCCTTTATTCTTTATTTCATGGTTTTGCTTGTTCAAAATACATAAAATTGTAAAAAAAAAAAAACACACACACACAACCTCAGTCAAGTTCCGGGGACATTATTCAATAAAAATATATAACAACCACCTAATATAAATCACTTCGGCGTGTTTCGACACGACAAAGATGTTACGCGGATACACATACCTGCAGTCGTACATACATATATTAGACGAAGCGCCGAGCGGTGCATGTCGTCGAAATATTAAACTGTGTCGGGCGACGTCTCCGTTATTATACACGGTCAGACGTTCAATAGCGTCCGTTTAATTAACGCGTATTGCTTTCGGCGTGCGAGCTTTGTCTTCGCCACGTCGTTAAAGTATCGCTAAATCACGCACGTCGCCGAGGGCGCGCGCCTCACCATAAAGGGCGCGCTCGAGGGACGGTAACTTATGATTTGAATTCTCGTTCACGGATATGATCTCTCTAACACCGGGCTATCACGACCCAAGAAAACGTTTGTGTTAAACGTGTTGTAATAAAGTGAAGTATTTAAACAAAGTCTCGTTGTCGAACGTTCCCATGAATCGGACGCGAATGCTCCGTCCACAGTAAGTCTGGAAGAACGCGTAGCGAGTGGTGAGATATCCATTCTCTACCGTGAACAGACCGAATACGTATTCATGTAATATACGTCACCGGTGCGTCTGAGCGTTTTATTACGCTCGCGCATCGCGTTGCACGTGTCTCGCGCTGTGTGAGACGGGTCGCCTCGTTCACGCGCTTGACGTGCGAGCGGCAACGCCACACACCTAGTTTCGCACTTGGTGGTGGGTTGTTGACGCGCGCTCGTTGATGCGTGTACGTTCGAAGCGCACGTCTTTGATCCTGCCAGTAGTTATATGCTTGTCTCAAAGATTAAGCCATGCATGTCTCAGTGCAAGCCGTATTAAGGCGATACCGCGAATGGCTCAATATATCAGTTTTGGTTCCTTAGATCTTACCTCGGTTACTTGGATAACTGTGGTAATTCTAGAGCTAATACATGCAATCAGAACTCTGACCAGTGATGGGATGAGTGCTTTTATTAGATCAAAACCAATCGACGGAGGGCCTCGCGTCCGAAGTCGTTAATTTTGATGAATCTGGATAACTTTTGCCGATCGCACGGTCCTGCACCGGCGACGCATCTTCAAATGTCTGCCTTATCAACTTTCGATGGTAGTTTCTGCGACTACCATGGTTGTCACGGGTAACGGGGAATCAGGGTTCGATTCCGGAGAGGGAGCCTGAGAAACGGCTACCACATCCAAGGAAGGCAGCAGGCGCGCAAATTACCCACTCCCGGCACGGGGAGGTAGTGACGAAAAATAACGATACGGGACTCTTACGAGGCCTCGTAATCGGAATGAGTACACTTTAAATATTTTAACGAGGAACAATTGGAGGGCAAGTCTGGTGCCAGCAGCCGCGGTAACTCCAGCTCAATAGCGTATACTAAAATTGTTGCGGTTAAAAGCTCGTAGTTGCATTTGTGCGCCGCGCTGTCGGTGCACCGCATCCGCGGTGATACTGACACGTCTGCGGAGCATATCGTCGGTGAGCCGTCGGTAAAACGACGGTTCAATATCAAAATCTATCGCGGTGCTCTTCGTTGAGTGTCGAGATGGGCCGACAATTTTACTTTGAACAAATTAGAGTGCTCAAAGCGGGCTCAAAATGCTGCTTGAATATTTCGTGCATGGAATAATAGAATATGATCTCGGTTCTATTTTGTTGGTTTTCAGAACTCCGAGGTAATGATTAATAGGGATAACTGGGGGCATTCGTATTGCGACGTTAGAGGTGAAATTCTTGGATCGTCGCAAGACGAACATCAGCGAAAGCATTTGCCAAAGGTGTTTTCATCAATCAAGAACGAAAGTTAGAGGTTCGAAGGCGATTAGATACCGCCCTAGTTCTAACCGTAAATATGTCATCTAGCGATCCGCCGACGTTACTACGATGGCTCGGCGGGCAGCTTCCGGGAAACCAAAGATTTTGGACTCCGGGGAGTATGGTTGCAAAGCTGAAACTTAAAGGAATTGACGGAAGGGCACCACCAGGAGTGGAGCCTGCGGCTTAATTTGACTCAACACGGGAAATCTCACCAGGCCCGGACACCGGAAGGATTGACAGATTAACAGCTCTTTCTTGATTCGGTGGGTGGTGGTGCATGGCCGTTCTTAGTTGGTGGAGCGATTTGTCTGGTTAATTCCGGTAACGAACGAGACTCTAGCCTGCTAAATAGGCGTCGTCATTTAGGTGTGCGTGGCTTCGGTCACGCAACTCACTGGCGACGTATTAAAATTCTTCTTAGAGGGACCGGCGGCTTCGAGCCGCACGAGATTGAGCAATAACAGGTCTGTGATGCCCTTAGATGTCCTGGGCCGCACGCGCGCTACACTGAAGGAATCAGCATGTTCTCCCTGGCCTAGAGGCCCGGGCAACCCGTTGAAACTCCTTCGTGCTGGGGATTGGGGTTTGCAATTATCCCCCATAAACGAGGAATTCCTAGTAAGCGCGAGTCATAAGCTCGCGTTGATTACGTCCCTGCCCTTTGTACACACCGCCCGTCGCTACTACCGATTGAATGATTTAGTGAGGTCTTCGGACCGACACGCGGTGGCTTCACGGCCGTCGGCGTTGCTGGGAAGTTGACCAAACTTGATCATTTAGAGGAAGTAAAAGTCGTAACAAAGGTTGTCACGGGTAACGGGGAATCAGGGTTCGATTCCGGAGAGGGAGCCTGAGAAACGGCTACCACATCCAAGGAAGGCAGCAGGCGCGCAAATTACCCACTCCCGGCACGGGGAGGTAGTGACGAAAAATAACGATACGGGACTCTTACGAGGCCTCGTAATCGGAATGAGTACACTTTAAATATTTTAACGAGGAACAATTGGAGGGCAAGTCTGGTGCCAGCAGCCGCGGTAACTCCAGCTCCAATAGCGTATACTAAAATTGTTGCGGTTAAAAGCTCGTAGTTGCATTTGTGCGCCGCGCTGTCGGTGCACCGCATCCGCGGTGATACTGACACGTCTGCGGAGCATATCGTCGGTGAGCCGTCGGTAAAACGACGGTTCAATATCAAAATCTATCGCGGTGCTCTTCGTTGAGTGTCGAGATGGGCCGACAATTTTACTTTGAACAAATTAGAGTGCTCAAAGCGGGCTCAAAATGCTGCTTGAATATTTCGTGCATGGAATAATAGAATATGATCTCGGTTCTATTTTGTTGGTTTTCAGAACTCCGAGGTAATGATTAATAGGGATAACTGGGGGCATTCGTATTGCGACGTTAGAGGTGAAATTCTTGGATCGTCGCAAGACGAACATCAGCGAAAGCATTTGCCAAAGGTGTTTTCATCAATCAAGAACGAAAGTTAGAGGTTCGAAGGCGATTAGATACCGCCCTAGTTCTAACCGTAAATATGTCATCTAGCGATCCGCCGACGTTACTACGATGGCTCGGCGGGCAGCTTCCGGAAACCAAAGATTTTGGACTCCGGGGAGTATGGTTGCAAAGCTGAAACTTAAAGGAATTGACGGAAGGGCACCACCAGGAGTGGAGCCTGCGGCTTAATTTGACTCAACACGGGAAATCTCACCAGGCCCGGACACCGGAAGGATTGACAGATTAACAGCTCTTTCTTGATTCGGTGGGTGGTGGTGCATGGCCGTTCTTAGTTGGTGGAGCGATTTGTCTGGTTAATTCCGGTAACGAACGAGACTCTAGCCTGCTAAATAGGCGTCGTCATTTAGGTGTGCGTGGCTTCGGTCACGCAACTCACTGGCGACGTATTAAAATTCTTCTTAGAGGGACCGGCGGCTTCGAGCCGCACGAGATTGAGCAATAACAGGTCTGTGATGCCCTTAGATGTCCTGGGCCGCACGCGCGCTACACTGAAGGAATCAGCATGTTCTCCCTGGCCTAGAGGCCCGGGCAACCCGTTGAAACTCCTTCGTGCTGGGGATTGGGGTTTGCAATTATCCCCCATAAACGAGGAATTCCTAGTAAGCGCGAGTCATAAGCTCGCGTTGATTACGTCCCTGCCCTTTGTACACACCGCCCGTCGCTACTACCGATTGAATGATTTAGTGAGGTCTTCGGACCGACACGCGGTGGCTTCACGGCCGTCGGCGTTGCTGGGAAGTTGACCAAACTTGATCATTTAGAGGAAGTAAAAGTCGTAACAAGGTTTCCGTAGGGGAACCTGCGGAAGGATCATTAACGTAATATAAATATGCGCGAACGCCGTTCGTACGTATATATTATATTTACAATATAAAAATAATCCGAATAAACGAAAGTTTAAACAATTGCGACGATAGTCCGCCGCCGCCGCCGTCGCTCCGTGAGCGCGCGCGATTGGCACGCGCACATATACGTGCGTGCGTTCTAACGTTAGCGTAAACATCGTCGACGAAACACCTAGACACCGACCTAGCTAATCGTGTACGGTGTAGTTCGATGATAGTGACGCGCGAGTCGTTAGTGCGCCGCGACGTATGTGTCGCGTGCTAAATCGCGCGCCGTCGGTTTGACGCGCGGCGCTCCGGACGGTCGAAGCGAGCGCCCACTGGGACACACCAAACGGAACGTTGACATGGTAAGAATCCGCGCCATCGAGTTTCGGTCCGTAAAGAGTGCGCGCTATACAAAAGCGAAATCCAGCGGCTTAGAATGTTCACGGCGTTAACGCGAGCCATGTAAAATGGTAACCGCGTTGACGTCCGTAGTACCGTAATACCAACGGTCACATATACATTTCTAATGATATCATGTTCTTTTTGGATTTTTCTTTTCCGTTCGTTTTGTTTTATACTTTTTCTTTGTATGAAGAAATAAAAGCAAAAACATAAACGAATATTACGAAGGATAACCTCTCACGAGGCATGGGATGGTGATCTCCGCGCCTGCGGCTGGTTGATCGAAGATAGTACGACCTTTTCAGGGCGGAAACCGGCAGGTAAAACCGTGTCTCCCGATCC
>JAGSMU010000076.1:32500-40000 GCA_029286865.1 Teinopalpus imperialis
TCCATTTAAGGACACATTTGAAATAGTTCAAATGAACGAAAGAAGAAAACATTACAATGATGTGCAGTAATAGATAACTGTACGCGTACACCGGTATCGATATGGACTTGTAAAAATTAAACTTCAATCCGATACGCGAACGCACGTACCGATGTGGACTTGTAAAAATTTTCAAATGTTTCGATACGCGAACACGCGTCATATTTATTTATGTTATTTATTCGTTAGAATTAGTATATGCACTTTATGTTTCCGGCTACAGAACGACCACGCATCTCACAGAATACCAGCATAATGCTGCTTATCGAATCTATATATCCGGAGGACTCTTATTATTGGTGACGACGAACGCATCTGCACTATGGGCCGTCAAATCGATCAATGCGTGCGCTCGTTCGCCACTCTGAATGTTATAAAATGATAATATATCAATAGGTCAAATTAACTATATGGACTTGTGATATATATTTTTCAATATTACACACCGATGTGGACTTGTAAAAATTAAACTTCAATCCGATACGCGAACGCACGTACCGATGTGGACTTGTAAAATTTTCAAATGTTTCGATACGCGAACACGCGTCATATTTATTATGTTATTTATTCGTTAGAATTAGTATATGCACTTTATGTTTCTGGCTACAGAACGACCACGCATCTCACAGAATACCAGCATGATGCTGATTATCGAGTCTATATATCCGGAGGACTCTTATTATTGGTGACGACGAACGCATCTGCACTATGGGACATCAAATCGATCAATGCGTGCGCTCGTTCGCCACTTTGAATGTTATAAAATGATAATATATCAATAGGTCAAATGAACTATATGGACTTGTAAAAATTAAACTTCAATCCGATACGCGAACGCACGTACCGATGTGGACTTGTAATAATTTTCAAATGTTTCGATACGCGAACGCACGTACCGATGTGGACTTGTAAAAATTAAACTTCAATCCGATACGCGAACGCACGTACCGATGTGGACTTGTAAAAATTTTCAAATGTTTCGATACGCGAACGCACGTACCGATGTGGACTTGTAAAAATTAAACTTCAATCCGATACGCGAACGCACGTACCGATGTGGACTTGTAAAAATTTTCAAATGTTTCGATACGCGAACGCACGTACCGATGTGGACTTGTAAAATTTTCAAATGTTTCGATACGCGAACGCACGTACCGATGTGGACTTGTAAAATTTTCAAATGTTTCGATACGCGAACACGCGTGTCCATTTAAGGACACATTTGAAATAGTTCAAATGAACGAACGAACAAAACATTACAATGATGTGCAGTAATAGATAACTGTACGCGTACACCGGTATCGATATGGACTTGTAAAATTTTCAAATGTTTCGATACGCGAACGCACGTACCGATGTGGACTTGTAAAAATTAAACTTCAATCCGATACGCGAACGCACGTACCGATGTGGACTTGTAATAATTTTCAAATGTTTCGATACGCGAACACGCGTCATATTTATTTATTTAATTAATTGGTTTATGAATATAATATTAGATATTGATTATTCCTTTATTCTTTATTTCATGGTTTTGCTTGTTCAAAATACATAAAATTGTAAAAAAAAAAAAAAAAAAAAAAAAAAAAAACACACACACACACACACAACCTCAGTCAAGTTCCGGGGACATTATTCAATAAAATATATAACAACCACCTAATATAAATCACTTCGGCGTGTTTCGACACGACAAAGATGTTACGCGGATACACATACCTGCAGTCGTACATACATATATTAGACGAAGCGCCGAGCGGTGCATGTCGTCGAAATATTAAACTGTGTCGGGCGACGTCTCCGTTATTATACACGGTCAGACGTTCAATAGCGTCCGTTTAATTAACGCGTATTGCTTTCGGCGTGCGAGCTTTGTCTTCGCCACGTCGTTAAAGTATCGCTAAATCACGCACGTCGCCGAGGGCGCGCCTCACCATAAAGGGCGCGCTCGAGGGACGGTAACTTATGATTTGAATTCTCGTTCACGGATATGATCTCTCTAACACCGGGCTATCACGACCCAAGAAAACGTTTGTGTTAAACGTGTTGTAATAAAGTGAAGTATTTAAACAAAGTCTCGTTGTCGAACGTTCCCATGAATCGGACGCGAATGCTCCGTCCACAGTAAGTCTGGAAGAACGCGTAGCGAGTGGTGAGATATCCATTCTCTACCGTGAACAGACCGAATACGTATTCATGTAATATACGTCACCGGTGCGTCTGAGCGTTTTATTACGCTCGCGCATCGCGTTGCACGTGTCTCGCGCTGTGTGAGACGGGTCGCCTCGTTCACGCGCTTGACGTGCGAGCGGCAACGCCACACACCTAGTTTCGCACTTGGTGGTGGGTTGTACGCGCGCTCGTTGATGCGTGTACGTTCGAAGCGCACGTCTTTGTCAGCTCCTGGTTGATCCTGCCAGTAGTTATATGCTTGTCTCAAAGATTAAGCCATGCATGTCTCAGTGCAAGCCGTATTAAGGCGATACCGCGAATGGCTCAATATATCAGTTTTGGTTCCTTAGATCTTACCTCGGTTACTTGGATAACTGTGGTAATTCTAGAGCTAATACATGCAATCAGAACTCTGACCAGTGATGGGATGAGTGCTTTTATTAGATCAAAACCAATCGACGGAGGGCCTCGCGTCCGAAGTCGTTAATTTTGATGAATCTGGATAACTTTTGCCGATCGCACGGTCCTGCACCGGCGACGCATCTTTCAAATGTCTGCCTTATCAACTTTCGATGGTAGTTTCTGCGACTACCATGGTTGTCACGGGTAACGGGGAATCAGGGTTCGATTCCGGAGAGGGAGCCTGAGAAACGGCTACCACATCCAAGGAAGGCAGCAGGCGCGCAAATTACCCACTCCCGGCACGGGGAGGTAGTGACGAAAAATAACGATACGGGACTCTTACGAGGCCTCGTAATCGGAATGAGTACACTTTAAATATTTTAACGAGGAACAATTGGAGGGCAAGTCTGGTGCCAGCAGCCGCGGTAACTCCAGCTCCAATAGCGTATACTAAAATTGTTGCGGTTAAAAAGCTCGTAGTTGCATTTGTGCGCCGCGCTGTCGGTGCACCGCATCCGCGGTGATACTGACACGTCTGCGGAGCATATCGTCAGTGAGCCGTCGGTAAAACGACGGTTCAATATCAAAATCCTATCGCGGTGCTCTTCGTTGAGTGTCGAGATGGGCCGACAATTTTACTTTGAACAAATTAGAGTGCTCAAAGCGGGCTCAAAATGCTGCTTGAATATTTCGTGCATGGAATAATAGAATATGATCTCGGTTCTATTTTGTTGGTTTTCAGAACTCCGAGGTAATGATTAATAGGGATAACTGGCTTGTGGCGGCCAAGCGTTCATAGCGACGTTGCTTTTGATCCTTCGATGTCGGCTCTTCCTATCATTGCGAAGCAAAATTCGCCAAGCGTTGGATTGTTCACCCATCAAAAGGAACGTGAGCTGGGTTTAGACCGTCGTGAGACAGGTTAGTTTTACCCTACTGATGGCTAGTCGTTGCGATAGTAATACTGCTCAGTACGAGAGGAACCGCAGTTTCGACATTTGGTTCATGCACTCGGCCGAGCGGCCGGTGGTGCGAAGCTACCATCCGCGGGATTATGCCTGAACGCCTCTAAGGCCGAAGCCAGCCTAGTCGAATCCGGCAAGGATATGCTCACTGTGGAGCTCCGAGAGTCGGGAGGCTCTAAACAATGTGACTTTACTAGTCGCGCTGCACTCGTGCGGTGCGACGTCGAGGCCCATTTGGATCTCGGTGAGCGGTGCTATCGGCAACGCCACACACCTAGTTTCGCACTTGGTGGTGGGTTGTTGACGCGCGCTCGTTGATGCGTGTACGTTCGAAGCGCACGTCTTTGTCAGCTCCTGGTTGATCCTGCCAGTAGTTATATGCTTGTCTCAAAGATTAAGCCATGCATGTCTCAGTGCAAGCCGTATTAAGGCGATACCGCGAATGGCTCAATATATCAGTTTTGGTTCCTTAGATCTTACCTCGGTTACTTGGATAACTGTGGTAATTCTAGAGCTAATACATGCAATCAGAACTCTGACCAGTGATGGGATGAGTGCTTTTATTAGATCAAAACCAATCGACGGAGGGCCTCGCGTCCGAAGTCGTTAATTTTGATGAATCTGGATAACTTTTGCCGATCGCACGGTCCTGCACCGGCGACGCATCTTTCAAATGTCTGCCTTATCAACTTTCGATGGTAGTTTCTGCGACTACCATGGTTGTCACGGGTAACGGGGAATCAGGGTTCGATTCCGGAGAGGGAGCCTGAGAAACGGCTACCACATCCAAGGAAGGCAGCAGGCGCGCAAATTACCCACTCCCGGCACGGGGAGGTAGTGACGAAAAATAACGATACGGGACTCTTACGAGGCCTCGTAATCGGAATGAGTACACTTTAAATATTTTAACGAGGAACAATTGGAGGGCAAGTCTGGTGCCAGCAGCCGCGGTAACTCCAGCTCAATAGCGTATACTAAAATTGTTGCGGTTAAAAGCTCGTAGTTGCATTTGTGCGCCGCGCTGTCGGTGCACCGCATCCGCGGTGATACTGACACGTCTGCGGAGCATATCGTCAGTGAGCCGTCGGTAAAACGACGGTTCAATATCAAAATCTATCGCGGTGCTCTTCGTTGAGTGTCGAGATGGGCCGACAATTTTACTTTGAACAAATTAGAGTGCTCAAAGCGGGCTCAAAATGCTGCTTGAATATTTCGTGCATGGAATAATAGAATATGATCTCGGTTCTATTTTGTTGGTTTTCAGAACTCCGAGGTAATGATTAATAGGGATAACTGGGGGCATTCGTATTGCGACGTTAGAGGTGAAATTCTTGGATCGTCGCAAGACGAACATCAGCGAAAGCATTTGCCAAAGGTGTTTTCATCAATCAAGAACGAAAGTTAGAGGTTCGAAGGCGATTAGATACCGCCCTAGTTCTAACCGTAAATATGTCATCTAGCGATCCGCCGACGTTACTACGATGGCTCGGCGGGCAGCTTCCGGGAAACCAAAGATTTTGGACTCCGGGGAGTATGGTTGCAAAGCTGAAACTTAAAGGAATTGACGGAAGGGCACCACCAGGAGTGGAGCCTGCGGCTTAATTTGACTCAACACGGGAAATCTCACCAGGCCCGGACACCGGAAGGATTGACAGATTAACAGCTCTTTCTTGATTCGGTGGGTGGTGGTGCATGGCCGTTCTTAGTTGGTGGAGCGATTTGTCTGGTTAATTCCGGTAACGAACGAGACTCTAGCCTGCTAAATAGGCGTCGTCATTTAGGTGTGCGTGGCTTCGGTCACGCAACTCACTGGCGACGTATTAAAATTCTTCTTAGAGGGACCGGCGGCTTCGAGCCGCACGAGATTGAGCAATAACAGGTCTGTGATGCCCTTAGATGTCCTGGGCCGCACGCGCGCTACACTGAAGGAATCAGCATGTTCTCCCTGGCCTAGAGGCCCGGGCAACCCGTTGAAACTCCTTCGTGCTGGGGATTGGGGTTTGCAATTATCCCCCATAAACGAGGAATTCCTAGTAAGCGCGAGTCATAAGCTCGCGTTGATTACGTCCCTGCCCTTTGTACACACCGCCCGTCGCTACTACCGATTGAATGATTTAGTGAGGTCTTCGGACCGACACGCGGTGGCTTCACGGCCGTCGGCGTTGCTGGGAAGTTGACCAAACTTGATCATTTAGAGGAAGTAAAAGTCGTAACAAGGTTTCCGTAGGGGAACCTGCGGAAGGATCATTAACGTAATATAAATATGCGCGAACGCCGTTCGTACGTATATATTATATTTACAATATAAATAATCCGAATAAACGAAAGTTTAAACAATTGCGACGATAGTCCGCCGCCGCCGCCGTCGCTCCGTGAGCGCGCGCGATTGGCACGCGCACATATACGTGCGTGCGTTCTAACGTTAGCGTAAACATCGTCGACGAAACACCTAGACACCGACCTAGCTAATCGTGTACGGTGTAGTTCGATGATAGTGACGCGCGAGTCGTTAGTGCGCCGCGACGTATGTGTCGCGTGCTAAATCGCGCGCCGTCGGTTTGACGCGCGGCGCTCCGGACGGTCGAAGCGAGCGCCCACTGGGACACACCAAACGGAACGTTGACATGGTAGAATCCGCGCCATCGAGTTTCGGTCCGTAAAGAGTGCGCGCTATACAAAGCGAAATCCAGCGGCTTAGAATGTTCACGGCGTTAACGCGAGCCATGTAAAATGGTAACCGCGTTGACGTCCGTAGTACCGTAATACCAACGGTCACATATACATTTCTAATGATATCATGTTCTTTTTGGATTTTTCTTTTCCGTTCGTTTTGTTTTATACTTTTTCTTTGTATGAAGAAATAAAAGCAAAAACATAAACGAATATTACGAAGGATAACCTCTCACGAGGCATGGGATGGTGATCTCCGCGCCTGCGGCACAGTTGATCGAAGATAGTACGACCTTTTCAGGGCGGAAACCGGCAGGTAAAACCGTGTCTCCCGATCCTTCCGTACCCGTAAAGACAACAACATTATTTAAACGATTACCCTGGACGGTGGATCACTTGGCTCGCGGGTCGATGAAGAACGCAGTTAACTGCGCGTCATAGTGTGAACTGCAGGACACATTTGAACATCGACATTTCGAACGCACATTGCGGTCCGTGGAAAAATATCCAGGACCACTCCTGTCTGAGGGCCGGCTGTTAAAAAATATTAACCACACTGTTCGTCTTACGTTGCTCGCGCGACGGTATCTCGAACAATTGACGGTTCCGTTGGACGGTACGATGGTATGTTAGCCTAACAGCGCATCGCGTATCTACCACGGTCCGTTTAAATATTTTGTATACGATAAACGATATCACGACTGTCGTGTTGGTCGGAGCGCACGCGCGTACGCGACGTTTCATGCTGAAAGCGTTACGCGAGCGGCGTCCCATCGACGCGCGACTCTTCGACGTAACAATCGATAGAGGGCATGCGCGATTCGATACGGTGACGTACCGTCTCGTTCCCGGCAGGTTTAACCGCCCACGGGAGACGTTTAGGCGTGAACGTTGCGAGCGCGTTCGACGTTTCGACGATATACGACTAGTCGTCGTTTATGTTCGTATATATAATACAGTACGGGAGAGGGTTCGAGAGTGCGTTCGTGTGTATCGCTTACGCGCTTCGATCCTCACTCGCGATGAGTAGGCGGACTCGACGTCCGAAGAGGCGCCTCTACGACCGTTACGACGCCGTCGTCAGCCCCCCGCGGCGACGGCGTAAGGCGTCGTTCGGTCGTCGTAGCGCTGACGGATATCGTGTCTGCCTCGATTTTTATCGTTGGCCTCAGATCAGGGAGGATCACCCGCCGAATTTAAGCATATTAGTAAGCGGAGGAAAAGAAACTAACAAGGATTTCCTTAGTAGCGG
>JAGSMU010000076.1:47500-57500 GCA_029286865.1 Teinopalpus imperialis
GTAAAATTTTCAAATGTTTCGATACGCGAACGCACGTACCGATGTGGACTTGTAAAAATTTTCAAATGTTTCGATACGCGAACGCACGTACCGATGTGGACTTGTAAAATTAAACTTCAATCCGATACGCGAACGCACGTACCGATGTGGACTTGTAAAAATTTTCAAATGTTTCGATACGCGAACGCACGTACCGATGTGGACTTGTAAAATTAAACTTCAATCCGATACGCGAACGCACGTACCGATGTGGACTTGTAAAATTTTCAAATGTTTCGATACGCGAACGCGTCATATTTATTTATATTATTTATTCGTTAGAATTAGTATATGCACTTTGTGTTTCCGGCTACAGAACGACCACGCATCTCACAGAATACCAGCATGATGCTGATTATCGAGTCTATATATCCGGAGGACTCTTATTATTGGTGACGACGAACGCATCTGCACTATGGGACATCAAATCAATCAATGCGTGCGCTCGTTCGCCACTCTGAATGTTATAAAATGATAATATATCAATAGGTCAAATTAACTATATGGACTTGTGATATATATTTTTCAATATTATACACCGATACGCGAACGCACGTACCGATGTGGACTTGTAAAATTAAACTTCAATCCGATACGCGAACGCACGTGTCGATGTGGACTTGTAAAATTTTCAAATGTTTCGATACGCGAACGCGTCATATTTATTATATTATTTATTCGTTAGAATTAGTATATGCACTTTGTGTTTCCGGCTACAGAACGACCACGCATCTCACAGAATACCAGCATGATGCTGATTATCGAGTCTATATATCCGGAGGACTCTTATTATTGGTGACGACGAACGCATCTGCACTATGGGACATCAAATCAATCAATCATTTACCGTCAGGTGAACTGTGTGCGCTCGTTCGCCACTCTGAATGTTATAAAATGATAATATATTCGACGAACATTGAAATTTATTTCATCCTAGATAGACCATCACACGCACAGTGTGCACGTCGACACTCATGTATTGGCGGCTTGTTGAAATGTACATAATTGTACACTTGTGATATATATTTTTCAATATTATACACCGATACGCGAACGCACGTACCGATGTGGACTTGTAAAATTTTCAAATGTTTCGATACGCGAACGCGTCATATTTATTATGTTATTTATTCGTTAGAATTAGTATATGCACTTTGTGTTTCCGGCTACAGAACGACCACGCATCTCACAGAATACCAGCATAATGCTGCTTATCGAATCTATATATCCGGAGGACTATTATTATTGGTGACGACGAACGCATCTGCACTATGGGCCGTCAAATCGATCAATGCGTGCGCTCGTTCGCCACTCTGAATGTTATAAAATGTTAATATATCAATAGGTCAAATTAACTATATGGACTTGTGATATATATTTTTCAATATTATACACCGATACGCGAACGCACGTACCGATGTGGACTTGTAAAATTTTCAAATGTTTCGATACGCGAACGCACGTACCGATGTGGACTTGTAAAATTAAACTTCAATCCGATACGCGAACGCACGTACCGATGTGGACTTGTAATAATTTTCAAATGTTTCGATACGCGAACGCACGTACCGATGTGGACTTGTAAAAATTTTCAAATGTTTCTGATACGCGAACACGCGTCATATTTATTTATGTTATTTATTCGTGTTACAATTATACTGCACTTTGTGTTTCCGGCTACAGAACGACCACGCATCTCACTGAATACCAGCATCATGCTGCTTATCGAATCTATATATCCGGAGGACTCTTATTATTGGTGACGACGAACGCATCTGCACTATGGGCCGTCAAATCGATCAATGCGTGCGCTCGTTCGCCACTCTGAATGTTATAAAATGATAATATATCAATAGGTCAAATTAACTATATGGACTTGTGATATATATTTTTTCAATATTATACACCGATACGCGAACGCACGTACCGATGTGGACTTGTAAAATTTTCAAATGTTTCGATACGCGAACACGCGTCATATTTATTTATATTATTTATTCGTTAGAATTAGTATATGCACTTTGTGTTTCCGGCTACAGAACGACCACGCATCTCACAGAATACCAGCATGATGCTGATTATCGAGTCTATATATCCGGAGGACTCTTATTATTGGTGACGACGAACGCATCTGCACTATGGGACATCAAATCAATCAATCATTTACCGTCAGGTGAACTGTGTGCGCTCGTTCGCCACTCTGAATGTTATAAAATTATAATATATCAATAGGTCAAATGAACTATATGGACTTGTGATATATATTTTTCAATATTACACACCGATGTGGACTTGTAAAATTTTCAAATGTTTCGATACGCGAACGCACGTACCGATGTGGACTTGTAAAATTTTCAAATGTTTCGATACGCGAACGCACGTACCGATGTGGACTTGTAAAATTTTCAAATGTTTCGATACGCGAACGCACGTACCGATGTGGACTTGTAAAATTTTCAAATGTTTCGATACGCGAACACGCGTCATATTTATTTATATTATTTATTCGTTAGAATTAGTATATGCACTTTATGTTTCCGGCTACAGAACGACCACGCATCTCACAGAATACCAGCATGATGCTGATTATCGAGTCTATATATCCGGAGGACTCTTATTATTGGTGACGACGAACGCATCTGCACTATGGGCCGTCAAATCGATCAATGCGTGCGCTCGTTCGCCACTTTGAATGTTATAAAATTATAATATATCAATAGGTCAAATTAACTATATGGACTTGTGATATATATTTTTCAATATTATACACCGATACGCGAACGCACGTACCGATGTGGACTTGTAAAATTTTCAAATGTTTCGATACGCGAACGCACGTACCGATGTGGACTTGTAATAATTTTCAAATGTTTCGATACGCGAACGCGTCATATTTATTTATATTATTTATTCGTTAGAATTAGTATATGCACTTTGTGTTTCTGGCTACAGAACGACCACGCATCTCACAGAATACCAGCATAATGCTGCTTATCGAATCTATATATCCGGAGGACTCTTATTATTGGTGACGACGAACGCATCTGCACTATGGGCCGTCAAATCGATCAATGCGTGCGCTCGTTCGCCACTCTGAATGTTATAAAATGTTAATATATCAATAGGTCAAATGAACTATATGGACTTGTGATATATATTTTTCAATATTACACACCGATGTGGACTTGTAAAATTTTCAAATGTTTCGATACGCGAACGCACGTACCGATGTGGACTTGTAAAATTAAACTTCAATCCGATACGCGAACGCGTCATATTTATTATATTATTTATTCGTGTTACAATTATACTGCACTTTGTGTTTCTGGCTACAGAACGACCACGCATCTCACTGAATACCAGCATCATGCTGCTTATCGAATCTATATATCCGGAGGACTCTTATTATTGGTGACGACGAACGCATCTGCACTATGGGCCGTCAAATCGATCAATGCGTGCGCTCGTTCGCCACTTTGAATGTTATAAAATGATAATATATCAATAGGTCAAATTAACTATATGGACTTGTGATATATATTTTTTCAATATTACACACCGATGTGGACTTGTAATAATTTTCAAATGTTTCGATACGCGAACGCACGCACCGATGTGGACTTGTAAAAATTTTCAAATGTTTCGATACGCGAACACGCGTGTCCATTTAAGGACACGAAACAGGAAATAGTTCAAATGAACGAACGAACAAAACATTACAATGATGTGCAGTAATAGATATCTGTACGCGTACACCGGTATCGATATGAACTTGTAAAATTAAATTTCAATCCGATACGCGAACGCACGTACCGATGTGGACTTGTAATAATTTTCAAATGTTTCGATACGCGAACACGCGTCATATTTATTTATTTAATTAATTGGTTTATGAATATAATATTAGATATTGATTATTCCTTTATTCTTTATTTCATGGTTTTGCTTGTTCAAAATACATAAAATTGTAAAAAAAAAAAAACACACACACACACAACCTCAGTCAAGTTCCGGGGACATTATTCAATAAAAATATATAACAACCACCTAATATAAATCACTTCGGCGTGTTTCGACACGACAAAGATGTTACGCGGATACACATACCTGCAGTCGTACATACATATATTAGACGAAGCGCCGAGCGGTGCATGTCGTCGAAATATTAAACTGTGTCGGGCGACGTCTCCGTTATTATACACGGTCAGACGTTCAATAGCGTCCGTTTAATTAACGCGTATTGCTTTCGGCGTGCGAGCTTTGTCTTCGCCACGTCGTTAAAGTATCGCTAAATCACGCACGTCGCCGAGGGCGCGCGCCTCACCATAAAGGGCGCGCTCGAGGGACGGTAACTTATGATTTGAATTCTCGTTCACGGATATGATCTCTCTAACACCGGGCTATCACGACCCAAGAAAACGTTTGTGTTAAACGTGTTGTAATAAAGTGAAGTATTTAAACAAAGTCTCGTTGTCGAACGTTCCCATGAATCGGACGCGAATGCTCCGTCCACAGTAAGTCTGGAAGAACGCGTAGCGAGTGGTGAGATATCCATTCTCTACCGTGAACAGACCGAATACGTATTCATGTAATATACGTCACCGGTGCGTCTGAGCGTTTTATTACGCTCGCGCATCGCGTTGCACGTGTCTCGCGCTGTGTGAGACGGGTCGCCTCGTTCACGCGCTTGACGTGCGAGCGGCAACGCCACACACCTAGTTTCGCACTTGGTGGTGGGTTGTACGCGCGCTCGTTGATGCGTGTACGTTCGAAGCGCACGTCTTTGTCAGCTCCTGGTTGATCCTGCCAGTAGTTATATGCTTGTCTCAAAGATTAAGCCATGCATGTCTCAGTGCAAGCCGTATTAAGGCGATACCGCGAATGGCTCAATATATCAGTTTTGGTTCCTTAGATCTTACCTCGGTTACTTGGATAACTGTGGTAATTCTAGAGCTAATACATGCAATCAGAACTCTGACCAGTGATGGGATGAGTGCTTTTATTAGATCAAAACCAATCGACGGAGGGCCTCGCGTCCGAAGTCGTTAATTTTGATGAATCTGGATAACTTTTGCCGATCGCACGGTCCTGCACCGGCGACGCATCTTTCAAATGTCTGCCTTATCAACTTTCGATGGTAGTTTCTGCGACTACCATGGTTGTCACGGGTAACGGGGAATCAGGGTTCGATTCCGGAGAGGAGCCTGAGAAACGGCTACCACATCCAAGGAAGGCAGCAGGCGCGCAAATTACCCACTCCCGGCACGGGGAGGTAGTGACGAAAAATAACGATACGGGACTCTTACGAGGCCTCGTAATCGGAATGAGTACACTTTAAATATTTTAACGAGGAACAATTGGAGGGCAAGTCTGGTGCCAGCAGCCGCGGTAACTCCAGCTCCAATAGCGTATACTAAAATTGTTGCGGTTAAAAGCTCGTAGTTGCATTTGTGCGCCGCGCTGTCGGTGCACCGCATCCGCGGTGATACTGACACGTCTGCGGAGCATATCGTCGGTGAGCCGTCGGTAAAACGACGGTTCAATATCAAAATCCTATCGCGGTGCTCTTCGTTGAGTGTCGAGATGGGCCGACAATTTTACTTTGAACAAATTAGAGTGCTCAAAGCGGGCTCAAAATGCTGCTTGAATATTTCGTGCATGGAATAATAGAATATGATCTCGGTTCTATTTTGTTGGTTTCAGAACTCCGAGGTAATGATTAATAGGGATAACTGGGGGCATTCGTATTGCGACGTTAGAGGTGAAATTCTTGGATCGTCGCAAGACGAACATCAGCGAAAGCATTTGCCAAAGGTGTTTTCATCAATCAAGAACGAAAGTTAGAGGTTCGAAGGCGATTAGATACCGCCCTAGTTCTAACCGTAAATATGTCATCTAGCGATCCGCCGACGTTACTACGATGGCTCGGCGGGCAGCTTCCGGGAAACCAAAGATTTTGGACTCCGGGGAGTATGGTTGCAAAGCTGAAACTTAAAGGAATTGACGGAAGGGCACCACCAGGAGTGGAGCCTGCGGCTTAATTTGACTCAACACGGGAAATCTCACCAGGCCCGGACACCGGAAGGATTGACAGATTAACAGCTCTTTCTTGATTCGGTGGGTGGTGGTGCATGGCCGTTCTTAGTTGGTGGAGCGATTTGTCTGGTTAATTCCGGTAACGAACGAGACTCTAGCCTGCTAAATAGGCGTCGTCATTTAGGTGTGCGTGGCTTCGGTCACGCAACTCACTGGCGACGTATTAAAATTCTTCTTAGAGGGACCGGCGGCTTCGAGCCGCACGAGATTGAGCAATAACAGGTCTGTGATGCCCTTAGATGTCCTGGGCCGCACGCGCGCTACACTGAAGGAATCAGCATGTTCTCCTGGCCTAGAGGCCCGGGCAACCCGTTGAAACTCCTTCGTGCTGGGGATTGGGGTTTGCAATTATCCCCCATAAACGAGGAATTCCTAGTAAGCGCGAGTCATAAGCTCGCGTTGATTACGTCCCTGCCCTTTGTACACACCGCCCGTCGCTACTACCGATTGAATGATTTAGTGAGGTCTTCGGACCGACACGCGGTGGCTTCACGGCCGTCGGCGTTGCTGGGAAGTTGACCAAACTTGATCATTTAGAGGAAGTAAAAGTCGTAACAAGGTTTCCGTAGGGGAACCTGCGGAAGGATCATTAACGTAATATAAATATGCGCGAACGCCGTTCGTACGTATATATTATATTTACAATATAAATAATCCGAATAAACGAAAGTTTAAACAATTGCGACGATAGTCCGCCGCCGCCGCCGTCGCTCCGTGAGCGCGCGCGATTGGCACGCGCACATATACGTGCGTGCGTTCTAACGTTAGCGTAAACATCGTCGACGAAACACCTAGACACCGACCTAGCTAATCGTGTACGGTGTAGTTCGATGATAGTGACGCGCGAGTCGTTAGTGCGCCGCGACGTATGTGTCGCGTGCTAAATCGCGCGCCGTCGGTTTGACGCGCGGCGCTCCGGACGGTCGAAGCGAGCGCCCACTGGGACACACCAAACGGAACGTTGACATGGTAAGAATCCGCGCCATCGAGTTTCGGTCCGTAAAGAGTGCGCGCTATACAAAAGCGAAATCCAGCGGCTTAGAATGTTCACGGCGTTAACGCGAGCCATGTAAAATGGTAACCGCGTTGACGTCCGTAGTACCGTAATACCAACGGTCACATATACATTTCTAATGATATCATGTTCTTTTTGGATTTTTTCTTTTCCGTTCGTTTTGTTTTATACTTTTTCTTTGTATGAAGAAATAAAAAGCAAAAACATAAACGAATATTACGAAGGATAACCTCTCACGAGGCATGGGATGGTGATCTCCGCGCCTGCGGCAATTTGACTCAACACGGGAAATCTCACCAGGCCCGGACACCGGAAGGATTGACAGATTAACAGCTCTTTCTTGATTCGGTGGGTGGTGGTGCATGGCCGTTCTTAGTTGGTGGAGCGATTTGTCTGGTTAATTCCGGTAACGAACGAGACTCTAGCCTGCTAAATAGGCGTCGTCATTTAGGTGTGCGTGGCTTCGGTCACGCAACTCACTGGCGACGTATTAAAATTCTTCTTAGAGGGACCGGCGGCTTCGAGCCGCACGAGATTGAGCAATAACAGGTCTGTGATGCCCTTAGATGTCCTGGGCCGCACGCGCGCTACACTGAAGGAATCAGCATGTTCTCCCTGGCCTAGAGGCCCGGGCAACCCGTTGAAACTCCTTCGTGCTGGGGATTGGGGTTTGCAATTATCCCCCCATAAACGAGGAATTCCTAGTAAGCGCGAGTCATAAGCTCGCGTTGATTACGTCCCTGCCCTTTGTACACACCGCCCGTCGCTACTACCGATTGAATGATTTAGTGAGGTCTTCGGACCGACACGCGGTGGCTTCACGGCCGTCGGCGTTGCTGGGAAGTTGACCAAACTTGATCATTTAGAGGAAGTAAAAGTCGTAACAAGGTTTCCGTAGGGGAACCTGCGGAAGGATCATTAACGTAATATAAATATGCGCGAACGCCGTTCGTACGTATATATTATATTTACAATATAAATAATCCGAATAAACGAAAGTTTAAACAATTGCGACGATAGTCCGCCGCCGCCGCCGTCGGTGCACCGCATCCGCGGTGATACTGACACGTCTGCGGAGCATATCGTCGGTGAGCCGTCGGTAAAACGACGGTTCAATATCAAAATCCTATCGCGGTGCTCTTCGTTGAGTGTCGAGATGGGCCGACAATTTTACTTTGAACAAATTAGAGTGCTCAAAGCGGGCTCAAAATGCTGCTTGAATATTTCGTGCATGGAATAATAGAATATGATCTCGGTTCTATTTTGTTGGTTTTCAGAACTCCGAGGTAATGATTAATAGGGATAACTGGGGGCATTCGTATTGCGACGTTAGAGGTGAAATTCTTGGATCGTCGCAAGACGAACATCAGCGAAAGCATTTGCCAAAGGTGTTTTCATCAATCAAGAACGAAAGTTAGAGGTTCGAAGGCGATTAGATACCGCCCTAGTTCTAACCGTAAATATGTCATCTAGCGATCCGCCGACGTTACTACGATGGCTCGGCGGGCAGCTTCCGGGAAACCAAAGATTTTGGACTCCGGGGAGTATGGTTGCAAAGCTGAAACTTAAAGGAATTGACGGAAGGGCACCACCAGGAGTGGAGCCTGCGGCTTAATTTGACTCAACACGGGAAATCTCACCAGGCCCGGACACCGGAAGGATTGACAGATTAACAGCTCTTTCTTGATTCGGTGGGTGGTGGTGCATGGCCGTTCTTAGTTGGTGGAGCGATTTGTCTGGTTAATTCCGGTAACGAACGAGACTCTAGCCTGCTAAATAGGCGTCGTCATTTAGGTGTGCGTGGCTTCGGTCACGCAACTCACTGGCGACGTATTAAAATTCTTCTTAGAGGGACCGGCGGCTTCGAGCCGCACGAGATTGAGCAATAACAGGTCTGTGATGCCCTTAGATGTCCTGGGCCGCACGCGCGCTACACTGAAGGAATCAGCATGTTCTCCCTGGCCTAGAGGCCCGGGCAACCCGTTGAAACTCCTTCGTGCTGGGGATTGGGGTTTGCAATTATCCCCCATAAACGAGGAATTCCTAGTAAGCGCGAGTCATAAGCTCGCGTTGATTACGTCCCTGCCCTTTGTACACACCGCCCGTCGCTACTACCGATTGAATGATTTAGTGAGGTCTTCGGACCGACACGCGGTGGCTTCACGGCCGTCGGCGTTGCTGGGAAGTTGACCAAACTTGATCATTTAGAGGAAGTAAAAGTCGTAACAAGGTTTCCGTAGGGGAACCTGCGGAAGGATCATTAACGTAATATAAATATGCGCGAACGCCGTTCGTACGTATATATTATATTTACAATATAAATAATCCGAATAAACGAAAGTTTAAACAATTGCGACGATAGTCCGCCGCCGCCGCCGTCGCTCCGTGAGCGCGCGCGATTGGCACGCGCACATATACGTGCGTGCGTTCTAACGTTAGCGTAAACATCGTCGACGAAACACCTAGACACCGACCTAGCTAATCGTGTACGGTGTAGTTCGATGATAGTGACGCGCGAGTCGTTAGTGCGCCGCGACGTATGTGTCGCGTGCTAAATCGCGCGCCGTCGGTTTGACGCGCGGCGCTCCGGACGGTCGAAGCGAGCGCCCACTGGGACACACCAAACGGAACGTTGACATGGTAAGAATCCGCGCCATCGAGTTTCGGTCCGTAAAGAGTGCGCGCTATACAAAAGCGAAATCCAGCGGCTTAGAATGTTCACGGCGTTAACGCGAGCCATGTAAAATGGTAACCGCGTTGACGTCCGTAGTACCGTAATACCAACGGTCACATATACATTTCTAATGATATCATGTTCTTTTTGGATTTTTCTTTTCCGTTCGTTTTGTT
>JAGSMU010000076.1:65000-72500 GCA_029286865.1 Teinopalpus imperialis
CCGTCAAATCGATCAATGCGTGCGCTCGTTCGCCACTTTGAATGTTATAAAATGTTAATATATCAATAGGTCAAATGAACTATATGGACTTGTGATATATATTTTTCAATATTATACACCGATACGCGAACGCACGTACCGATGTGGACTTGTAAAATTTTCAAATGTTTCGATACGCGAACACGCGTCATATTTATTTATATTATTTATTCGTTAGAATTAGTATATGCACTTTGTGTTTCCGGCTACAGAACGACCACGCATCTCACAGAATACCAGCATGATGCTGATTATCGAGTCTATATATCGGAGGACTCTTATTATTGGTGACGACGAACGCATCTGCACTATGGGACATCAAATCGATCAATGCGTGCGCTCGTTCGCCACTCTGAATGTTATAAAATGATAATATATTCGACGAACATTGAAATTTATTTCATCCTAGATAGACCATCACACGCACAGTGTGCACGTCGACACTCATGTATTGGCGGCTTGTTGAAATGTACATAATTGTACACTTGTGATATATATTTTTCAATATTACACACCGATGTGGACTTGTAATAATTTTCAAATGTTTCGATACGCGAACGCACGTACCGATGTGGACTTGTAAAATTTTCAAATGTTTCGATACGCGAACGCACGTACCGATGTGGACTTGTAAAATTTTCAAATGTTTCGATACGCGAACACGCGTCATATTTATTATATTATTTATTCGTTAGAATTAGTATATGCACTTTGTGTTTCCGGCTACAGAACGACCACGCATCTCACAGAATACCAGCATGATGCTGATTATCGAGTCTATATATCCGGAGGACTCTTATTATTGGTGACGACGAACGCATCTGCACTATGGGACATCAAATCGATCAATGCGTGCGCTCGTTCGCCACTCTGAATGTTATAAAATGATAATATATCAATAGGTCAAATGAACTATATGGACTTGTGATATATATTTTTCAATATTATACACCGATACGCGAACGCACGTACCGATGTGGACTTGTAATAATTTTCAAATGTTTCGATACGCGAACGCACGTACCGATGTGGACTTGTAAAATTTTCAAATGTTTCGATACGCGAACGCACGTACCGATGTGGACTTGTAATAATTTTCAAATGTTTCGATACGCGAACGCACGTACCGATGTGGACTTGTAAAAATTAAACTTCAATCCGATACGCGAACGCACGTGTCGATGTGGACTTGTAAAAATTAAACTTCAATCCGATACGCGAACGCACGTACCGATGTGGACTTGTAAAATTTTCAAATGTTTCGATACGCGAACACGCGTCATATTTATTATATTATTTATTCGTTAGAATTAGTATATGCACTTTGTGTTTCCGGCTACAGAACGACCACGCATCTCACAGAATACCAGCATGATGCTGATTATCGAGTCTATATATCCGGAGGACTCTTATTATTGGTGACGACGAACGCATCTGCACTATGGGACATCAAATCAATCAATCATTTACCGTCAGGTGAACTGTGTGCGCTCGTTCGCCACTCTGAATGTTATAAAATGTTAATATATCAATAGGTCAAATGAACTATATGGACTTGTGATATATATTTTTTCAATATTACACACCGATGTGGACTTGTAAAAATTTTCAAATGTTTCGATACGCGAACACGCGTCATATTTATTTATGTTATTTATTCGTGTTACAATTATACTGCACTTTGTGTTTCTGGCTACAGAACGACCACGCATCTCACTGAATACCAGCATCATGCTGCTTATCGAATCTATATATCCGGAGGACTCTTATTATTGGTGACGACGAACGCATCTGCACTATGGGACATCAAATCGATCAATGCGTGCGCTCGTTCGCCACTTTGAATGTTATAAAATTATAATATATCAATAGGTCAAATTAACTATATGGACTTGTGATATATATTTTTTCAATATTACACACCGATGTGGACTTGTAAAAATTTTCAAATGTTTCGATACGCGAACACGCGTGTCCATTTAAGGACACGAAACAGGAAATAGTTCAAATGAACGAACGAACAAAACATTACAATGATGTGCAGTAATAGATATCTGTACGCGTACACCGGTATCGATATGAACTTGTAAAAATTAAATTTCAATCCGATACGCGAACGCACGTACCGATGTGGACTTGTAATAATTTTCAAATGTTTCGATACGCGAACACGCGTCATATTTATTTATTTAATTAATTGGTTTATGAATATAATATTAGATATTGATTATTCCTTTATTCTTTATTTCATGGTTTTTGCTTGTTCAAAATACATAAAATTGTAAAACAAAAAAAAAAAAACACACACACACACAACCTCAGTCAAGTTCCGGGGACATTATTCAATAAAATATATAACAACCACCTAATATAAATCACTTCGGCGTGTTTCGACACGACAAAGATGTTACGCGGATACACATACCTGCAGTCGTACATACATATATTAGACGAAGCGCCGAGCGGTGCATGTCGTCGAAATATTAAACTGTGTCGGGCGACGTCTCCGTTATTATACACGGTCAGACGTTCAATAGCGTCCGTTTAATTAACGCGTATTGCTTTCGGCGTGCGAGCTTTGTCTTCGCCACGTCGTTAAAGTATCGCTAAATCACGCACGTCGCCGAGGGCGCGCGCCTCACCATAAAGGGCGCGCTCGAGGGACGGTAACTTATGATTTGAATTCTCGTTCACGGATATGATCTCTCTAACACCGGGCTATCACGACCCAAGAAAACGTTTGTGTTAAACGTGTTGTAATAAAGTGAAGTATTTAAACAAAGTCTCGTTGTCGAACGTTCCCATGAATCGGACGCGAATGCTCCGTCCACAGTAAGTCTGGAAGAACGCGTAGCGAGTGGTGAGATATCCATTCTCTACCGTGAACAGACCGAATACGTATTCATGTAATATACGTCACCGGTGCGTCTGAGCGTTTTATTACGCTCGCGCATCGCGTTGCACGTGTCTCGCGCTGTGTGAGACGGGTCGCCTCGTTCACGCGCTTGACGTGCGAGCGGCAACGCCACACACCTAGTTTCGCACTTGGTGGTGGGTTGTACGCGCGCTCGTTGATGCGTGTACGTTCGAAGCGCACGTCTTTGTCAGCTCCTGGTTGATCCTGCCAGTAGTTATATGCTTGTCTCAAAGATTAAGCCATGCATGTCTCAGTGCAAGCCGTATTAAGGCGATACCGCGAATGGCTCAATATATCAGTTTTGGTTCCTTAGATCTTACCTCGGTTACTTGGATAACTGTGGTAATTCTAGAGCTAATACATGCAATCAGAACTCTGACCAGTGATGGGATGAGTGCTTTTATTAGATCAAAACCAATCGACGGAGGGCCTCGCGTCCGAAGTCGTTAATTTTGATGAATCTGGATAACTTTTGCCGATCGCACGGTCCTGCACCGGCGACGCATCTTTCAAATGTCTGCCTTATCAACTTTCGATGGTAGTTTCTGCGACTACCATGGTTGTCACGGGTAACGGGGAATCAGGGTTCGATTCCGGAGAGGAGCCTGAGAAACGGCTACCACATCCAAGGAAGGCAGCAGGCGCGCAAATTACCCACTCCCGGCACGGGGAGGTAGTGACGAAAAATAACGATACGGGACTCTTACGAGGCCTCGTAATCGGAATGAGTACACTTTAAATATTTTAACGAGGAACAATTGGAGGGCAAGTCTGGTGCCAGCAGCCGCGGTAACTCCAGCTCCAATAGCGTATACTAAAATTGTTGCGGTTAAAAGCTCGTAGTTGCATTTGTGCGCCGCGCTGTCGGTGCACCGCATCCGCGGTGATACTGACACGTCTGCGGAGCATATCGTCGGTGAGCCGTCGGTAAAACGACGGTTCAATATCAAAATCCTATCGCGGTGCTCTTCGTTGAGTGTCGAGATGGGCCGACAATTTTACTTTGAACAAATTAGAGTGCTCAAAGCGGGCTCAAAATGCTGCTTGAATATTTCGTGCATGGAATAATAGAATATGATCTCGGTTCTATTTTGTTGGTTTTCAGAACTCCGAGGTAATGATTAATAGGGATAACTGGGGGCATTCGTATTGCGACGTTAGAGGTGAAATTCTTGGATCGTCGCAAGACGAACATCAGCGAAAGCATTTGCCAAAGGTGTTTTCATCAATCAAGAACGAAAGTTAGAGGTTCGAAGGCGATTAGATACCGCCCTAGTTCTAACCGTAAATATGTCATCTAGCGATCCGCCGACGTTACTACGATGGCTCGGCGGGCAGCTTCCGGGAAACCAAAGATTTTGGACTCCGGGGAGTATGGTTGCAAAGCTGAAACTTAAAGGAATTGACGGAAGGGCACCACCAGGAGTGGAGCCTGCGGCTTAATTTGACTCAACACGGGAAATCTCACCAGGCCCGGACACCGGAAGGATTGACAGATTAACAGCTCTTTCTTGATTCGGTGGGTGGTGGTGCATGGCCGTTCTTAGTTGGTGGAGCGATTTGTCTGGTTAATTCCGGTAACGAACGAGACTCTAGCCTGCTAAATAGGCGTCGTCATTTAGGTGTGCGTGGCTTCGGTCACGCAACTCACTGGCGACGTATTAAAATTCTTCTTAGAGGACCGGCGGCTTCGAGCCGCACGAGATTGAGCAATAACAGGTCTGTGATGCCCTTAGATGTCCTGGGCCGCACGCGCGCTACACTGAAGGAATCAGCATGTTCTCCCTGGCCTAGAGGCCCGGGCAACCCGTTGAAACTCCTTCGTGCTGGGGATTGGGGTTTGCAATTATCCCCCATAAACGAGGAATTCCTAGTAAGCGCGAGTCATAAGCTCGCGTTGATTACGTCCCTGCCCTTTGTACACACCGCCCGTCGCTACTACCGATTGAATGATTTAGTGAGGTCTTCGGACCGACACGCGGTGGCTTCACGGCCGTCGGCGTTGCTGGGAAGTTGACCAAACTTGATCATTTAGAGGAAGTAAAAGTCGTAACAAGGTTTCCGTAGGGGAACCTGCGGAAGGATCATTAACGTAATATAAATATGCGCGAACGCCGTTCGTACGTATATATTATATTTACAATATAAATAATCCGAATAAACGAAAGTTTAAACAATTGCGACGATAGTCCGCCGCCGCCGCCGTCGCTCCGTGAGCGCGCGCGATTGGCACGCGCACATATACGTGCGTGCGTTCTAACGTTAGCGTAAACATCGTCGACGAAACACCTAGACACCGACCTAGCTAATCGTGTACGGTGTAGTTCGATGATAGTGACGCGCGAGTCGTTAGTGCGCCGCGACGTATGTGTCGCGTGCTAAATCGCGCGCCGTCGGTTTGACGCGCGGCGCTCCGGACGGTCGAAGCGAGCGCCCACTGGGACACACCAAACGGAACGTTGACATGGTAAGAATCCGCGCCATCGAGTTTCGGTCCGTAAAGAGTGCGCGCTATACAAAAGCGAAATCCAGCGGCTTAGAATGTTCACGGCGTTAACGCGAGCCATGTAAAATGGTAACCGCGTTGACGTCCGTAGTACCGTAATACCAACGGTCACATATACATTTCTAATGATATCATGTTCTTTTTGGATTTTTCTTTTCCGTTCGTTTTGTTTTATACTTTTTCTTTGTATGAAGAAATAAAAGCAAAAACATAAACGAATATTACGAAGGATAACCTCTCACGAGGCATGGGATGGTGATCTCCGCGCCTGCGGCTGGTTGATCCGAAGATAGTACGACCTTTTCAGGGCGGAAACCGGCAGGTAAAACCGTGTCTCCCGATCCTTCCGTACCCGTAAAGACAACAACATTATTTAAACGATTACCCTGGACGGTGGATCACTTGGCTCGCGGGTCGATGAAGAACGCAGTTAACTGCGCGTCATAGTGTGAACTGCAGGACACATTTGAACATCGACATTTCGAACGCACATTGCGGTCCGTGGAAAAATATCAGGACCACTCCTGTCTGAGGGCCGGCTGTTAAAAATATTAACCACACTTGATCATTTAGAGGAAGTAAAAGTCGTAACAAGGTTTCCGTAGGGGAACCTGCGGAAGGATCATTAACGTAATATAAATATGCGCGAACGCCGTTCGTACGTATATATTATATTTACAATATAAATAATCCGAATAAACGAAAGTTTAAACAATTGCGACGATAGTCCGCCGCCGCCGCCGTCGCTCCGTGAGCGCGCGCGATTGGCACGCGCACATATACGTGCGTGCGTTCTAACGTTAGCGTAAACATCGTCGACGAAACACCTAGACACCGACCTAGCTAATCGTGTACGGTGTAGTTCGATGATAGTGACGCGCGAGTCGTTAGTGCGCCGCGACGTATGTGTCGCGTGCTAAATCGCGCGCCGTCGGTTTGACGCGCGGCGCTCCGGACGGTCGAAGCGAGCGCCCACTGGGACACACCAAACGGAACGTTGACATGGTAAGAATCCGCGCCATCGAGTTTCGGTCCGTAAAGAGTGCGCGCTATACAAAAGCGAAATCCAGCGGCTTAGAATGTTCACGGCGTTAACGCGAGCCATGTAAAATGGTAACCGCGTTGACGTCCGTAGTACCGTAATACCAACGGTCACATATACATTTCTAATGATATCATGTTCTTTTTGGATTTTTCTTTTCCGTTCGTTTTGTTTTATACTTTTTCTTTGTATGAAGAAATAAAAGCAAAAACATAAACGAATATTACGAAGGATAACCTCTCACGAGGCATGGGATGGTGATCTCCGCGCCTGCGGCTGGTTGATCCGAAGATAGTACGACCTTTTCAGGGCGGAAACCGGCAGGTAAAACCGTGTCTCCCGATCCTTCCGTACCCGTAAAGACAACAACATTATTTAAACGATTACCCTGGACGGTGGATCACTTGGCTCGCGGGTCGATGAAGAACGCAGTTAACTGCGCGTCATAGTGTGAACTGCAGGACACATTTGAACATCGACATTTCGAACGCACATTGCGGTCCGTGGAAAAATATCCAGGACCACTCCTGTCTGAGGGCCGGCTGTTAAAAAATATTAACCACACTGTTCGTCTTACGTTGCTCGCGCGACGGTATCTCGAACAATTGACGGTTCCGTTGGACGGTACGATGGTATGTTAGCCTAACAGCGCATCGCGTATCTACCACGGTCCGTTTAAATATTTTGTATACGATAAACGATATCACGACTGTCGTGTTGGTCGGAGCGCACGCGCGTACGCGACGTTTCATGCTGAAAGCGTTACGCGAGCGGCGTCCCATCGACGCGCGACTCTTCGACGTAACAATCGATAGAGGGCATGCGCGATTCGATACGGTGACGTACCGTCTCGTTCCCGGCAGGTTTAACCGCCCACGGGAGACGTTTAGGCGTGAACGTTGCGAGCGCGTTCGACGTTTCGACGATATACGACTAGTCGTCGTTTATGTTCGTATATATAATACAGTACGGGAGAGAGGGTTCGAGAGTGCGTTC
>JAGSMU010000076.1:80000-87500 GCA_029286865.1 Teinopalpus imperialis
TACCGATGTGGACTTGTAAAATTAAACTTCAATCCGATACGCGAACGCACGTACCGATGTGGACTTGTAAAATTAAACTTCAATCCGATACGCGAACGCACGTACCGATGTGGACTTGTAAAATTAAACTTCAATCCGATACGCGAACGCACGTACCGATGTGGACTTGTAAAATTAAACTTCAATCCGATACGCGAACGCACGTACCGATGTGGACTTGTAAAATTTTCAAATGTTTCGATACGCGAACACGCGTCATATTTATTTATGTTATTTATTCGTTAGAATTAGTATATGCACTTTATGTTTCCGGCTACAGAACGACCACGCATCTCACAGAATACCAGCATAATGCTGCTTATCGAATCTATATATCCGGAGGACTCTTATTATTGGTGACGACGAACGCATCTGCACTATGGGCCGTCAAATCGATCAATGCGTGCGCTCGTTCGCCACTCTGAATGTTATAAAATGATAATATATCAATAGGTCAAATTAACTATATGGACTTGTAAAATTTTCAAATGTTTCGATACGCGAACACGCGTGTCCATTTAAGGACACATTTGAAATAGTTCAAATGAACGAAAGAAGAAAACATTACAATGATGTCCAGTAATAGATAACTGTACGCGTACACCGGTATCGATATGGACTTGTAAAATTAAACTTCAATCCGATACGCGAACGCACGTACCGATGTGGACTTGTAAAATTTTCAAATGTTTCGATACGCGAACGCACGTACCGATGTGGACTTGTAAAATTTTCAAATGTTTCGATACGCGAACACGCGTGTCCATTTAAGGACACATTTGAAATAGTTCAAATGAACGAAAGAAGAAAACATTACAATGATGTCCAGTAATAGATAACTGTACGCGTACACCGGTATCGATATGGACTTGTAAAATTAAACTTCAATCCGATACGCGAACGCACGTACCGATGTGGACTTGTAAAATTTTCAAATGTTTCGATACGCGAACACGCGTCATATTTATTTATGTTATTTATTCGTTAGAATTAGTATATGCACTTTATGTTTCCGGCTACAGAACGACCACGCATCTCACAGAATACCAGCATAATGCTGCTTATCGAATCTATATCCGGAGGACTCTTATTATTGGTGACGACGAACGCATCTGCACTATGGGCCGTCAAATCGATCAATGCGTGCGCTCGTTCGCCACTCTGAATGTTATAAAATGATAATATATCAATAGGTCAAATTAACTATATGGACTTGTGATATATATTTTTCAATATTATACACCGATACGCGAACGCACGTACCGATGTGGACTTGTAAAATTAAACTTCAATCCGATACGCGAACGCACGTACCGATGTGGACTTGTAAAATTTTCAAATGTTTCGATACGCGAACACGCGTCATATTTATTATGTTATTTATTCGTTAGAATTAGTATATGCACTTTATGTTTCCGGCTACAGAACGACCGCATCTCACAGAATACCAGCATGATGCTGATTATCGAGTCTATATATCCGGAGGACTATTATTATTGGTGACGACAGACGCATCTGCACTATGGGCCGTCAAATCGATCAATGCGTGCGCTCGTTCGCCACTCTGAATGTTATAAAATGATAATATATTCGACGAACATTGAAATTTATTTCATCCTATAGACCATCACACGCACAGTGTGCACGTCGACACTCATGTATTGGCGGCTTGTTGAAATGTACATAATTGTACACTTGTGATATATATTTTTCAATATTATACACCGATACGCGAACGCACGTACCGATGTGGACTTGTAAAATTTTCAAATGTTTCGATACGCGAACGCACGTACCGATGTGGACTTGTAAAATTAAACTTCAATCCGATACGCGAACGCGTCATATTTATTATGTTATTTATTCGTTAGAATTAGTATATGCACTTTATGTTTCCGGCTACAGAACGACCACGCATCTCACAGAATACCAGCATAATGCTGCTTATCGAATCTATATATCCGGAGGACTCTTATTATTGGTGACGACGAACGCATCTGCACTATGGGACATCAAATCAATCAATCATTTACCGTCAGGTGAACTGTGTGCGCTCGTTCGCCACTCTGAATGTTATAAAATGATAATATATTCGACGAACATTGAAATTTATTTCATCCTATAGACCATCACACGCACAGTGTGCACGTCGACACTCATGTATTGGCGGCTTGTTGAAATGTACATAATTGTACACTTGTGATATATATTTTTCAATATTATACACCGATACGCGAACGCACGTGTCGATGTGGACTTGTAAAATTTTCAAATGTTTCGATACGCGAACACGCGTGTCCATTTAAGGACACATTTGAAATAGTTCAAATGAACGAAAGAAGAAAACATTACAATGATGTCCAGTAATAGATAACTGTACGCGTACACCGGTATCGATATGAACTTGTAAAATTAAACTTCAATCCGATACGCGAACGCACGTACCGATGTGGACTTGTAAAATTAAATTTCAATCCGATACGCGAACGCACGTACCGATGTGGACTTGTAAAATTAAATTTCAATCCGATACGCGAACGCACGTACCGATGTGGACTTGTAATAATTTTCAAATGTTTCGATACGCGAACACGCGTCATATTTATTTATTTAATTAATTGGTTTATGAATATAATATTAGATATTGATTATTCCTTTATTCTTTATTTCATGGTTTTTGCTTGTTCAAAATACATAAAATTGTAAAAAAAAAAAAAAAAAAAAAAAAAAAAAAAAAAAACACACACACACAACCTCAGTCAAGTTCCGGGGACATTATTCAATAAAAATATATAACAACCACCTAATATAAATCACTTCGGCGTGTTTCGACACGACAAAGATGTTACGCGGATACACATACCTGCAGTCGTACATACATATATTAGACGAAGCGCCGAGCGGTGCATGTCGTCGAAATATTAAACTGTGTCGGGCGACGTCTCCGTTATTATACACGGTCAGACGTTCAATAGCGTCCGTTTAATTAACGCGTATTGCTTTCGGCGTGCGAGCTTTGTCTTCGCCACGTCGTTAAAGTATCGCTAAATCACGCACGTCGCCGAGGGCGCGCGCCTCACCATAAAGGGCGCGCTCGAGGGACGGTAACTTATGATTTGAATTCTCGTTCACGGATATGATCTCTAACACCGGGCTATCACGACCCAAGAAAACGTTTGTGTTAAACGTGTTGTAATAAAGTGAAGTATTTAAACAAAGTCTCGTTGTCGAACGTTCCCATGAATCGGACGCGAATGCTCCGTCCACAGTAAGTCTGGAAGAACGCGTAGCGAGTGGTGAGATATCCATTCTCTACCGTGAACAGACCGAATACGTATTCATGTAATATACGTCACCGGTGCGTCTGAGCGTTTTATTACGCTCGCGCATCGCGTTGCACGTGTCTCGCGCTGTGTGAGACGGGTCGCCTCGTTCACGCGCTTGACGTGCGAGCGGCAACGCCACACACCTAGTTTCGCACTTGGTGGTGGGTTGTACGCGCGCTCGTTGATGCGTGTACGTTCGAAGCGCACGTCTTTGTCAGCTCCTGGTTGATCCTGCCAGTAGTTATATGCTTGTCTCAAAGATTAAGCCATGCATGTCTCAGTGCAAGCCGTATTAAGGCGATACCGCGAATGGCTCAATATATCAGTTTTGGTTCCTTAGATCTTACCTCGGTTACTTGGATAACTGTGGTAATTCTAGAGCTAATACATGCAATCAGAACTCTGACCAGTGATGGGATGAGTGCTTTTATTAGATCAAAACCAATCGACGGAGGGCCTCGCGTCCGAAGTCGTTAATTTTGATGAATCTGGATAACTTTTGCCGATCGCACGGTCCTGCACCGGCGACGCATCTTTCAAATGTCTGCCTTATCAACTTTCGATGGTAGTTTCTGCGACTACCATGGTTGTCACAGGTAACGGGGAATCAGGGTTCGATTCCGGAGAGGGAGCCTGAGAAACGGCTACCACATCCAAGGAAGGCAGCAGGCGCGCAAATTACCCACTCCCGGCACGGGGAGGTAGTGACGAAAAATAACGATACGGGACTCTTACGAGGCCTCGTAATCGGAATGAGTACACTTTAAATATTTTAACGAGGAACAATTGGAGGGCAAGTCTGGTGCCAGCAGCCGCGGTAACTCCAGCTCAATAGCGTATACTAAAATTGTTGCGGTTAAAAGCTCGTAGTTGCATTTGTGCGCCGCGCTGTCGGTGCACCGCATCCGCGGTGATACTGACACGTCTGCGGAGCATATCGTCGGTGAGCCGTCGGTAAAACGACGGTTCAATATCAAAATCTATCGCGGTGCTCTTCGTTGAGTGTCGAGATGGGCCGACAATTTTACTTTGAACAAATTAGAGTGCTCAAAGCGGGCTCAAAATGCTGCTTGAATATTTCGTGCATGGAATAATAGAATATGATCTCGGTTCTATTTTGTTGGTTTTCAGAACTCCGAGGTAATGATTAATAGGGATAACTGGGGGCATTCGTATTGCGACGTTAGAGGTGAAATTCTTGGATCGTCGCAAGACGAACATCAGCGAAAGCATTTGCCAAAGGTGTTTTCATCAATCAAGAACGAAAGTTAGAGGTTCGAAGGCGATTAGATACCGCCCTAGTTCTAACCGTAAATATGTCATCTAGCGATCCGCCGACGTTACTACGATGGCTCGGCGGGCAGCTTCCGGGAAACCAAAGATTTTGGACTCCGGGGAGTATGGTTGCAAAGCTGAAACTTAAAGGAATTGACGGAAGGGCACCACCAGGAGTGGAGCCTGCGGCTTAATTTGACTCAACACGGGAAATCTCACCAGGCCCGGACACCGGAAGGATTGACAGATTAACAGCTCTTTCTTGATTCGGTGGGTGGTGGTGCATGGCCGTTCTTAGTTGGTGGAGCGATTTGTCTGGTTAATTCCGGTAACGAACGAGACTCTAGCCTGCTAAATAGGCGTCGTCATTTAGGTGTGCGTGGCTTCGGTCACGCAACTCACTGGCGACGTATTAAAATTCTTCTTAGAGGGACCGGCGGCTTCGAGCCGCACGAGATTGAGCAATAACAGGTCTGTGATGCCCTTAGATGTCCTGGGCCGCACGCGCGCTACACTGAAGGAATCAGCATGTTCTCCCTGGCCTAGAGGCCCGGGCAACCCGTTGAAACTCCTTCGTGCTGGGGATTAGAGGTTCGAAGGCGATTAGATACCGCCCTAGTTCTAACCGTAAATATGTCATCTAGCGATCCGCCGACGTTACTACGATGGCTCGGCGGGCAGCTTCCGGGAAACCAAAGATTTTGGACTCCGGGGAGTATGGTTGCAAAGCTGAAACTTAAAGGAATTGACGGAAGGGCACCACCAGGAGTGGAGCCTGCGGCTTAATTTGACTCAACACGGGAAATCTCACCAGGCCCGGACACCGGAAGGATTGACAGATTAACAGCTCTTTCTTGATTCGGTGGGTGGTGGTGCATGGCCGTTCTTAGTTGGTGGAGCGATTTGTCTGGTTAATTCCGGTAACGAACGAGACTCTAGCCTGCTAAATAGGCGTCGTCATTTAGGTGTGCGTGGCTTCGGTCACGCAACTCACTGGCGACGTATTAAAATTCTTCTTAGAGGGACCGGCGGCTTCGAGCCGCACGAGATTGAGCAATAACAGGTCTGTGATGCCCTTAGATGTCCTGGGCCGCACGCGCGCTACACTGAAGGAATCAGCATGTTCTCCCTGGCCTAGAGGCCCGGGCAACCCGTTGAAACTCCTTCGTGCTGGGGATTGGGGTTTGCAATTATCCCCCCATAAACGAGGAATTCCTAGTAAGCGCGAGTCATAAGCTCGCGTTGATTACGTCCCTGCCCTTTGTACACACCGCCCGTCGCTACTACCGATTGAATGATTTAGTGAGGTCTTCGGACCGACACGCGGTGGCTTCACGGCCGTCGGCGTTGCTGGGAAGTTGACCAAACTTGATCATTTAGAGGAAGTAAAGTCGTAACAAGGTTTCCGTAGGGGAACCTGCGGAAGGATCATTAACGTAATATAAATATGCGCGAACGCCGTTCGTACGTATATATTATATTTACAATATAAATAATCCGAATAAACGAAAGTTTAAACAATTGCGACGATAGTCCGCCGCCGCCGCCGTCGCTCCGTGAGCGCGCGCGATTGGCACGCGCACATATACGTGCGTGCGTTCTAACGTTAGCGTAAACATCGTCGACGAAACACCTAGACACCGACCTAGCTAATCGTGTACGGTGTAGTTCGATGATAGTGACGCGCGAGTCGTTAGTGCGCCGCGACGTATGTGTCGCGTGCTAAATCGCGCGCCGTCGGTTTGACGCGCGGCGCTCCGGACGGTCGAAGCGAGCGCCCACTGGGACACACCAAACGGAACGTTGACATGGTAAGAATCCGCGCCATCGAGTTTCGGTCCGTAAAGAGTGCGCGCTATACAAAAGCGAAATCCAGCGGCTTAGAATGTTCACGGCGTTAACGCGAGCCATGTAAAATGGTAACCGCGTTGACGTCCGTAGTACCGTAATACCAACGGTCACATATACATTTCTAATGATATCATGTTCTTTTTGGATTTTTCTTTTCCGTTCGTTTTGTTTTATACTTTTTTCTTTGTATGAAGAAATAAAAGCAAAAACATAAACGAATATTACGAAGGATAACCTCTCACGAGGCATGGGATGGTGATCTCCGCGCCTGCGGCTGGTTGATCGAAGATAGTACGACCTTTTCAGGGCGGAAACCGGCAGGTAAAACCGTGTCTCCCGATCCTTCCGTACCCGTAAAGACAACAACATTATTTAAACGATTACCCTGGACGGTGGATCACTTGGCTCGCGGGTCGATGAAGAACGCAGTTAACTGCGCGTCATAGTGTGAACTGCAGGACACATTTGAACATCGACATTTCGAACGCACATTGCGGTCCGTGGAAAAATATCAGGACCACTCCTGTCTGAGGGCCGGCTGTTAAAAATATTAACCACACTGTTCGTCTTACGTTGCTCGCGCGACGGTATCTCGAACAATTGACGGTTCCGTTGGACGGTACGATGGTATGTTAGCCTAACAGCGCATCGCGTATCTACCACGGTCCGTTTAAATATTTTGTATACGATAAACGATATCACGACTGTCGTGTTGGTCGGAGCGCACGCGCGTACGCGACGTTTCATGCTGAAAGCGTTACGCGAGCGGCGTCCCATCGACGCGCGACTCTTCGACGTAACAATCGATAGAGGGCATGCGCGATTCGATACGGTGACGTACCGTCTCGTTCCCGGCGGGTTTAACCGCCCACGGGAGACGTTTAGGCGTGAACGTTGCGAGCGCGTTCGACGTTTCGACGATATACGACTAGTCGTCGTTTATGTTCGTATATATAATACAGTACGGGAGAGGGTTCGAGAGTGCGTTCGTGTGTATCGCTTACGCGCT
>JAGSMU010000076.1:92500-102500 GCA_029286865.1 Teinopalpus imperialis
CAAATCGATCAATGCGTGCGCTCGTTCGCCACTCTGAATGTTATAAAATGATAATATATCAATAGGTCAAATTAACTATATGGACTTGTGATATATATTTTTTCAATATTATACACCGATACGCGAACGCACGTACCGATGTGGACTTGTAAAAATTTTCAAATGTTTCGATACGCGAACACGCGTCATATTTATTTATATTATTTATTCGTTAGAATTAGTATATGCACTTTGTGTTTCCGGCTACAGAACGACCACGCATCTCACAGAATACCAGCATGATGCTGATTATCGAGTCTATATATCCGGAGGACTCTTATTATTGGTGACGACGAACGCATCTGCACTATGGGACATCAAATCGATCAATGCGTGCGCTCGTTCGCCACTCTGAATGTTATAAAATGATAATATATCAATAGGTCAAATTAACTATATGGACTTGTGATATATATTTTTCAATATTATACACCGATACGCGAACGCACGTACCGATGTGGACTTGTAAAATTAAACTTCAATCCGATACGCGAACGCACGTACCGATGTGGACTTGTAAAATTTTCAAATGTTTCGATACGCGAACACGCGTCATATTTATTTATGTTATTTATTCGTTAGAATTAGTATATGCACTTTATGTTTCCGGCTACAGAACGACCACGCATCTCACAGAATACCAGCATGATGCTGATTATCGAGTCTATATATCCGGAGGACTATTATTATTGGTGACGACGAACGCATCTGCACTATGGGCCGTCAAATCGATCAATGCGTGCGCTCGTTCGCCACTCTGAATGTTATAAAATGATAATATATCAATAGGTCAAATTAACTATATGGACTTGTGATATATATTTTTCAATATTATACACCGATACGCGAACGCACGTACCGATGTGGACTTGTAAAATTAAACTTCAATCCGATACGCGAACGCACGTACCGATGTGGACTTGTAAAATTTTCAAATGTTTCGATACGCGAACACGCGTCATATTTATTTATATTATTTATTCGTTAGAATTAGTATATGCACTTTGTGTTTCCGGCTACAGAACGACCACGCATCTCACAGAATACCAGCATGATGCTGATTATCGAGTCTATATATCCGAGGACTCTTATTATTGGTGACGACGAACGCATCTGCACTATGGGCCGTCAAATCGATCAATGCGTGCGCTCGTTCGCCACTTTGAATGTTATAAAATTATAATATATCAATAGGTCAAATTAACTATATGGACTTGTGATATATATTTTTCAATATTATACACCGATACGCGAACGCACGTACCGATGTGGACTTGTAAAATTTTCAAATGTTTCGATACGCGAACACGCGTCATATTTATTATGTTATTTATTCGTTAGAATTAGTATATGCACTTTATGTTTCCGGCTACAGAACGACCACGCATCTCACAGAATACCAGCATGATGCTGATTATCGAGTCTATATATCCGAGGACTCTTATTATTGGTGACGACGAACGCATCTGCACTATGGGACATCAAATCAATCAATCATTTACCGTCAGGTGAACTGTGTGCGCTCGTTCGCCACTCTGAATGTTATAAAATGATAATATATTCGACGAACATTGAAATTTATTTCATCCTAGATAGACCATCACACGCACAGTGTGCACGTCGACACTCATGTATTGGCGGCTTGTTGAAATGTACATAATTGTACACTTGTGATATATATTTTTCAATATTATACACCGATACGCGAACGCACGTACCGATGTGGACTTGTAAAATTTTCAAATGTTTCGATACGCGAACACGCGTCATATTTATTTATATTATTTATTCGTTAAATTAGTATATGCACTTTGTGTTTCCGGCTACAGAACGACCACGCATCTCACAGAATACCAGCATGATGCTGATTATCGAGTCTATATATCCGGAGGACTCTTATTATTGGTGACGACGAACGCATCTGCACTATGGGACATCAAATCAATCAATCATTTACCGTCAGGTGAACTGTGTGCGCTCGTTCGCCACTCTGAATGTTATAAAATGATAATATATTCGACGAACATTGAAATTTATTTCATCCTAGATAGACCATCACACGCACAGTGTGCACGTCGACACTCATGTATTGGCGGCTTGTTGAAATGTACATAATTGTACACTTGTGATATATATTTTTCAATATTACACCGATGTGGACTTGTAATAATTTTCAAATGTTTCGATACGCGAACGCACGTACCGATGTGGACTTGTAAAATTTTCAAATGTTTCGATACGCGAACGCACGTACCGATGTGGACTTGTAAAATTTTCAAATGTTTCGATACGCGAACGCGTCATATTTATTATATTATTTATTCGTTAGAATTAGTATATGCACTTTGTGTTTCCGGCTACAGAACGACCACGCATCTCACTGAATACCAGCATCATGCTGCTTATCGAATCTATATATCCGGAGGACTCTTATTATTGGTGACGACGAACGCATCTGCACTATGGGACATCAAATCGATCAATGCGTGCGCTCGTTCGCCACTCTGAATGTTATAAAATGATAATATATTCGACGAACATTGAAATTTATTTCATCCTAGATAGACCATCACACGCACAGTGTGCACGTCGACACTCATGTATTGGCGGCTTGTTGAAATGTACATAATTGTACACTTGTGATATATATTTTTCAATATTATACACCGATACGCGAACGCACGTACCGATGTGGACTTGTAAAAATTAAACTTCAATCCGATACGCGAACGCACGTACCGATGTGGACTTGTAAAATTTTCAAATGTTTCGATACGCGAACACGCGTCATATTTATTATATTATTTATTCGTTAGAATTAGTATATGCACTTTGTGTTTCCGGCTACAGAACGACCACGCATCTCACAGAATACCAGCATGATGCTGATTATCGAGTCTATATATCCGGAGGACTCTTATTATTGGTGACGACGAACGCATCTGCACTATGGGACATCAAATCAATCAATCATTTACCGTCAGGTGAACTGTGTGCGCTCGTTCGCCACTCTGAATGTTATAAAATGTTAATATATCAATAGGTCAAATGAACTATATGGACTTGTGATATATATTTTTTCAATATTACACACCGATGTGGACTTGTAAAATTTTCAAATGTTTCGATACGCGAACACGCGTCATATTTATTTATGTTATTTATTCGTTAGAATTAGTATATGCACTTTGTGTTTCCGGCTACAGAACGACCACGCATCTCACAGAATACCAGCATGATGCTGATTATCGAGTCTATATATCCGGAGGACTATTATTATTGGTGACGACGAACGCATCTGCACTATGGGACATCAAATCGATCAATGCGTGCGCTCGTTCGCCACTCTGAATGTTATAAAATGATAATATATCAATAGGTCAAATGAACTATATGGACTTGTGATATATATTTTTCAATATTACACACCGATGTGGACTTGTAATAATTTTCAAATGTTTCGATACGCGAACGCACGTACCGATGTGGACTTGTAATAATTTTCAAATGTTTCGATACGCGAACGCACGTACCGATGTGGACTTGTAAAATTTTCAAATGTTTCGATACGCGAACACGCGTCATATTTATTATGTTATTTATTCGTGTTACAATTATACTGCACTTTGTGTTTCTGGCTACAGAACGACCACGCATCTCACTGAATACCAGCATCATGCTGCTTATCGAATCTATATATCCGGAGGACTCTTATTATTGGTGACGACGAACGCATCTGCACTATGGGCCGTCAAATCGATCAATGCGTGCGCTCGTTCGCCACTTTGAATGTTATAAAATGATAATATATCAATAGGTCAAATTAACTATATGGACTTGTGATATATATTTTTTCAATATTACACACCGATACGCGAACGCACGCACCGATGTGGACTTGTAAAAATTTTCAAATGTTTCGATACGCGAACACGCGTGTCCATTTAAGGACACGAAACAGGAAATAGTTCAAATGAACGAACGAACAAAACATTACAATGATGTGCAGTAATAGATATCTGTACGCGTACACCGGTATCGATATGAACTTGTAAAAATTAAATTTCAATCCGATACGCGAACGCACGTACCGATGTGGACTTGTAATAATTTTCAAATGTTTCGATACGCGAACACGCGTCATATTTATTTATTTAATTAATTGGTTTATGAATATAATATTAGATATTGATTATTCCTTTATTCTTTATTTCATGGTTTTTGCTTGTTCAAAATAAATAAAATTTTAAAAAAAAAAAAAAAAAAAAAAAAAAAAAAAAAAAAACACACACACACACAACCTCAGTCAAGTTCCGGGGACATTATTCAATAAAAATATATAACAACCACCTAATATAAATCACTTCGGCGTGTTTCGACACGACAAAGATGTTACGCGGATACACATACCTGCAGTCGTACATACATATATTAGACGAAGCGCCGAGCGGTGCATGTCGTCGAAATATTAAACTGTGTCGGGCGACGTCTCCGTTATTATACACGGTCAGACGTTCAATAGCGTCCGTTTAATTAACGCGTATTGCTTTCGGCGTGCGAGCTTTGTCTTCGCCACGTCGTTAAAGTATCGCTAAATCACGCACGTCGCCGAGGGCGCGCGCCTCACCATAAAGGGCGCGCTCGAGGGACGGTAACTTATGATTTGAATTCTCGTTCACGGATATGATCTCTAACACCGGGCTATCACGACCCAAGAAAACGTTTGTGTTAAACGTGTTGTAATAAAGTGAAGTATTTAAACAAAGTCTCGTTGTCGAACGTTCCCATGAATCGGACGCGAATGCTCCGTCCACAGTAAGTCTGGAAGAACGCGTAGCGAGTGGTGAGATATCCATTCTCTACCGTGAACAGACCGAATACGTATTCATGTAATATACGTCACCGGTGCGTCTGAGCGTTTTATTACGCTCGCGCATCGCGTTGCACGTGTCTCGCGCTGTGTGAGACGGGTCGCCTCGTTCACGCGCTTGACGTGCGAGCGGCAACGCCACACACCTAGTTTCGCACTTGGTGGTGGGTTGTACGCGCGCTCGTTGATGCGTGTACGTTCGAAGCGCACGTCTTTGTCAGCTCCTGGTTGATCCTGCCAGTAGTTATATGCTTGTCTCAAAGATTAAGCCATGCATGTCTCAGTGCAAGCCGTATTAAGGCGATACCGCGAATGGCTCAATATATCAGTTTTGGTTCCTTAGATCTTACCTCGGTTACTTGGATAACTGTGGTAATTCTAGAGCTAATACATGCAATCAGAACTCTGACCAGTGATGGGATGAGTGCTTTTATTAGATCAAAACCAATCGACGGAGGGCCTCGCGTCCGAAGTCGTTAATTTTGATGAATCTGGATAACTTTTGCCGATCGCACGGTCCTGCACCGGCGACGCATCTTTCAAATGTCTGCCTTATCAACTTTCGATGGTAGTTTCTGCGACTACCATGGTTGTCACGGGTAACGGGGAATCAGGGTTCGATTCCGGAGAGGGAGCCTGAGAAACGGCTACCACATCCAAGGAAGGCAGCAGGCGCGCAAATTACCCACTCCCGGCACGGGGAGGTAGTGACGAAAAATAACGATACGGGACTCTTACGAGGCCTCGTAATCGGAATGAGTACACTTTAAATATTTTAACGAGGAACAATTGGAGGGCAAGTCTGGTGCCAGCAGCCGCGGTAACTCCAGCTCCAATAGCGTATACTAAAATTGTTGCGGTTAAAAGCTCGTAGTTGCATTTGTGCGCCGCGCTGTCGGTGCACCGCATCCGCGGTGATACTGACACGTCTGCGGAGCATATCGTCAGTGAGCCGTCGGTAAAACGACGGTTCAATATCAAAATCCTATCGCGGTGCTCTTCGTTGAGTGTCGAGATGGGCCGACAATTTTACTTTGAACAAATTAGAGTGCTCAAAGCGGGCTCAAAATGCTGCTTGAATATTTCGTGCATGGAATAATAGAATATGATCTCGGTTCTATTTTGTTGGTTTTCAGAACTCCGAGGTAATGATTAATAGGGATAACTGGGGGCATTCGTATTGCGACGTTAGAGGTGAAATTCTTGGATCGTCGCAAGACGAACATCAGCGAAAGCATTTGCCAAAGGTGTTTTCATCAATCAAGAACGAAAGTTAGAGGTTCGAAGGCGATTAGATACCGCCCTAGTTCTAACCGTAAATATGTCATCTAGCGATCCGCCGACGTTACTACGATGGCTCGGCGGGCAGCTTCCGGGAAACCAAAGATTTTGGACTCCGGGGAGTATGGTTGCAAAGCTGAAACTTAAAGGAATTGACGGAAGGGCACCACCAGGAGTGGAGCCTGCGGCTTAATTTGACTCAACACGGGAAATCTCACCAGGCCCGGACACCGGAAGGATTGACAGATTAACAGCTCTTTCTTGATTCGGTGGGTGGTGGTGCATGGCCGTTCTTAGTTGGTGGAGCGATTTGTCTGGTTAATTCCGGTAACGAACGAGACTCTAGCCTGCTAAATAGGCGTCGTCATTTAGGTGTGCGTGGCTTCGGTCACGCAACTCACTGGCGACGTATTAAAATTCTTCTTAGAGGGACCGGCGGCTTCGAGCCGCACGAGATTGAGCAATAACAGGTCTGTGATGCCCTTAGATGTCCTGGGCCGCACGCGCGCTACACTGAAGGAATCAGCATGTTCTCCTGGCCTAGAGGCCCGGGCAACCCGTTGAAACTCCTTCGTGCTGGGGATTGGGGTTTGCAATTATCCCCCATAAACGAGGAATTCCTAGTAAGCGCGAGTCATAAGCTCGCGTTGATTACGTCCCTGCCCTTTGTACACACCGCCCGTCGCTACTACCGATTGAATGATTTAGTGAGGTCTTCGGACCGACACGCGGTGGCTTCACGGCCGTCGGCGTTGCTGGGAAGTTGACCAAACTTGATCATTTAGAGGAAGTAAAAGTCGTAACAAGGTTTCCGTAGGGGAACCTGCGGAAGGATCATTAACGTAATATAAATATGCGCGAACGCCGTTCGTACGTATATATTATATTTACAATATAAATAATCCGAATAAACGAAAGTTTAAACAATTGCGACGATAGTCCGCCGCCGCCGCCGTCGCTCCGTGAGCGCGCGCGATTGGCACGCGCACATATACGTGCGTGCGTTCTAACGTTAGCGTAAACATCGTCGACGAAACACCTAGACACCGACCTAGCTAATCGTGTACGGTGTAGTTCGATGATAGTGACGCGCGAGTCGTTAGTGCGCCGCGCTGTCGGTGCACCGCATCCGCGGTGATACTGACACGTCTGCGGAGCATATCGTCAGTGAGCCGTCGGTAAAACGACGGTTCAATATCAAAATCCTATCGCGGTGCTCTTCGTTGAGTGTCGAGATGGGCCGACAATTTTACTTTGAACAAATTAGAGTGCTCAAAGCGGGCTCAAAATGCTGCTTGAATATTTCGTGCATGGAATAATAGAATATGATCTCGGTTCTATTTTGTTGGTTTTCAGAACTCCGAGGTAATGATTAATAGGGATAACTGGGGGCATTCGTATTGCGACGTTAGAGGTGAAATTCTTGGATCGTCGCAAGACGAACATCAGCGAAAGCATTTGCCAAAGGTGTTTTCATCAATCAAGAACGAAAGTTAGAGGTTCGAAGGCGATTAGATACCGCCCTAGTTCTAACCGTAAATATGTCATCTAGCGATCCGCCGACGTTACTACGATGGCTCGGCGGGCAGCTTCCGGGAAACCAAAGATTTTGGACTCCGGGGAGTATGGTTGCAAAGCTGAAACTTAAAGGAATTGACGGAAGGGCACCACCAGGAGTGGAGCCTGCGGCTTAATTTGACTCAACACGGGAAATCTCACCAGGCCCGGACACCGGAAGGATTGACAGATTAACAGCTCTTTCTTGATTCGGTGGGTGGTGGTGCATGGCCGTTCTTAGTTGGTGGAGCGATTTGTCTGGTTAATTCCGGTAACGAACGAGACTCTAGCCTGCTAAATAGGCGTCGTCATTTAGGTGTGCGTGGCTTCGGTCACGCAACTCACTGGCGACGTATTAAAATTCTTCTTAGAGGGACCGGCGGCTTCGAGCCGCACGAGATTGAGCAATAACAGGTCTGTGATGCCCTTAGATGTCCTGGGCCGCACGCGCGCTACACTGAAGGAATCAGCATGTTCTCCTGGCCTAGAGGCCCGGGCAACCCGTTGAAACTCCTTCGTGCTGGGGATTGGGGTTTGCAATTATCCCCCATAAACGAGGAATTCCTAGTAAGCGCGAGTCATAAGCTCGCGTTGATTACGTCCCTGCCCTTTGTACACACCGCCCGTCGCTACTACCGATTGAATGATTTAGTGAGGTCTTCGGACCGACACGCGGTGGCTTCACGGCCGTCGGCGTTGCTGGGAAGTTGACCAAACTTGATCATTTAGAGGAAGTAAAAGTCGTAACAAGGTTTCCGTAGGGGAACCTGCGGAAGGATCATTAACGTAATATAAATATGCGCGAACGCCGTTCGTACGTATATATTATATTTACAATATAAATAATCCGAATAAACGAAAGTTTAAACAATTGCGACGATAGTCCGCCGCCGCCGCCGTCGCTCCGTGAGCGCGCGCGATTGGCACGCGCACATATACGTGCGTGCGTTCTAACGTTAGCGTAAACATCGTCGACGAAACACCTAGACACCGACCTAGCTAATCGTGTACGGTGTAGTTCGATGATAGTGACGCGCGAGTCGTTAGTGCGCCGCGACGTATGTGTCGCGTGCTAAATCGCGCGCCGTCGGTTTGACGCGCGGCGCTCCGGACGGTCGAAGCGAGCGCCCACTGGGACACACCAAACGGAACGTTGACATGGTAAGAATCCGCGCCATCGAGTTTCGGTCCGTAAAGAGTGCGCGCTATACAAAAGCGAAATCCAGCGGCTTAGAATGTTCACGGCGTTAACGCGAGCCATGTAAAATGGTAACCGCGTTGACGTCCGTAGTACCGTAATACCAACGGTCACATATACATTTCTAATGATATCATGTTCTTTTTGGATTTTTCTTTTCCGTTCGTTTTGTTTTATACTTTTTCTTTGTATGAAGAAATAAAAGCAAAAACATAAACGAATATTACGAAGGATAACCTCTCACGAGGCATGGGATGGTGATCTCCGCGCCTGCGGCTGGTTGATCGAAGATAGTACGACCTTTTCAGGGCGGAAACCGGCAGGTAAAACCGTGTCTCCCGATCCTTCCGTACCCGTAAAGACAACAACATTATTTAAACGATTACCCTGGACGGTGGATCACTTGGCTCGCGGGTCGATGAAGAACGCAGTTAACTGCGCGTCATAGTGTGAACTGCAGGACACATTTGAACATCGACATTTCGAACGCACATTGCGGTCCGTGGAAAAATATCCAGGACCACTCCTGTCTGAGGGCCGGCTGTTAAAAAATATTAACCACACTGTTCGTCTTACGTTGCTCGCGCGACGGTATCTCGAACAATTGACGGTTCCGTTGGACGGTACGATGGTATGTTAGCCTAACAGCGCATCGCGTATCTACCACGGTCCGTTTAAATATTTTGTATACGATAAACGATATCACGACTGTCGTGTTGGTCGGAGCGCACGCGCGTACGCGACGTTTCATGCTGAAAGCGTTACGCGAGCGGCGTCCCATCGACGCGCGACTCTTCGACGTAACAATCGATAGAGGGCATGCGCGATTCGATACGGTGACGTACCGTCTCGTTCCCGGCGGGTTTAACCGCCCACGGAGACGTTTAGGCGTGAACGTTGCGAGCGCGTTCGACGTTTCGACGATATACGACTAGTCGTCGTTTATGTTCGTATATATAATACAGTACGGGAGAGGGTTCGAGAGTGCGTTCGTGTGTATCGCGTGCTAAATCGCGCGCCGTCGGTTTGACGCGCGGCGCTCCGGACGGTCGAAG
>JAGSMU010000076.1:115000-122500 GCA_029286865.1 Teinopalpus imperialis
TAGTTCAAATGAACGAAAGAAGAAAACATTACAATGATGTCCAGTAATAGATAACTGTACGCGTACACCGGTATCGATATGGACTTGTAAAATTAAACTTCAATCCGATACGCGAACGCACGTACCGATGTGGACTTGTAAAAATTTTCAAATGTTTCGATACGCGAACGCGTCATATTTATTTATGTTATTTATTCGTTAGAATTAGTATATGCACTTTATGTTTCCGGCTACAGAACGACCACGCATCTCACAGAATACCAGCATAATGCTGCTTATCGAATCTATATATCGGAGGACTCTTATTATTGGTGACGACGAACGCATCTGCACTATGGGCCGTCAAATCGATCAATGCGTGCGCTCGTTCGCCACTCTGAATGTTATAAAATGATAATATATCAATAGGTCAAATTAACTATATGGACTTGTGATATATATTTTTCAATATTATACACCGATACGCGAACGCACGTACCGATGTGGACTTGTAAAATTTTCAAATGTTTCGATACGCGAACGCGTCATATTTATTTATATTATTTATTCGTTAGAATTAGTATATGCACTTTGTGTTTCCGGCTACAGAACGACCACGCATCTCACAGAATACCAGCATGATGCTGATTATCAGTCTATATATCCGGAGGACTCTTATTATTGGTGACGACGAACGCATCTGCACTATGGGACATCAAATCGATCAATGCGTGCGCTCGTTCGCCACTCTGAATGTTATAAAATGATAATATATTCGACGAACATTGAAATTTATTTCATCCTAGATAGACCATCACACGCACAGTGTGCACGTCGACACTCATGTATTGGCGGCTTGTTGAAATGTACATAATTGTACACTTGTGATATATATTTTTCAATATTATACACCGATACGCGAACGCACGTACCGATGTGGACTTGTAAAAATTTTCAAATGTTTCGATACGCGAACACGCGTCATATTTATTTATATTATTTATTCGTTAAATTAGTATATGCACTTTGTGTTTCCGGCTACAGAACGACCACGCATCTCACAGAATACCAGCATGATGCTGATTATCGAGTCTATATATCGGAGGACTCTTATTATTGGTGACGACGAACGCATCTGCACTATGGGACATCAAATCAATCAATCATTTACCGTCAGGTGAACTGTGTGCGCTCGTTCGCCACTCTGAATGTTATAAAATGTTAATATATCAATAGGTCAAATGAACTATATGGACTTGTGATATATATTTTTCAATATTACACCGATGTGGACTTGTAAAATTTTCAAATGTTTCGATACGCGAACACGCGTCATATTTATTTATGTTATTTATTCGTGTTACAATTATACTGCACTTTGTGTTTCTGGCTACAGAACGACCACGCATCTCACTGAATACCAGCATCATGCTGCTTATCGAATCTATATATCGGAGGACTCTTATTATTAGTGACGACGAACGCATCTGCACTATGGGACATCAAATCAATCAATCATTTACCGTCAGGTGAACTGTGTGCGCTCGTTCGCCACTTTGAATGTTATAAAATTATAATATATCAATAGGTCAAATTAACTATATGGACTTGTGATATATATTTTTCAATATTACACACCGATGTGGACTTGTAAAATTTTCAAATGTTTCGATACGCGAACGCACGTACCGATGTGGACTTGTAAAATTTTCAAATGTTTCGATACGCGAACACGCGTGTCCATTTAAGGACACGAAACAGGAAATAGTTCAAATGAACGAACGAACAAAACATTACAATGATGTGCAGTAATAGATATCTGTACGCGTACACCGGTATCGATATGAACTTGTAAAATTAAATTTCAATCCGATACGCGAACGCACGTACCGATGTGGACTTGTAATAATTTTCAAATGTTTCGATACGCGAACACGCGTCATATTTATTTATTTAATTAATTGGTTTATGAATATAATATTAGATATTGATTATTCCTTTATTCTTTATTTCATGGTTTTGCTTGTTCAAAATACATAAAATTGTAAAACAAAAACACACACACACACACAACCTCAGTCAAGTTCCGGGGACATTATTCAATAAAATATATAACAACCACCTAATATAAATCACTTCGGCGTGTTTCGACACGACAAAGATGTTACGCGGATACACATACCTGCAGTCGTACATACATATATTAGACGAAGCGCCGAGCGGTGCATGTCGTCGAAATATTAAACTGTGTCGGGCGACGTCTCCGTTATTATACACGGTCAGACGTTCAATAGCGTCCGTTTAATTAACGCGTATTGCTTTCGGCGTGCGAGCTTTGTCTTCGCCACGTCGTTAAAGTATCGCTAAATCACGCACGTCGCCGAGGGCGCGCGCCTCACCATAAAGGGCGCGCTCGAGGGACGGTAACTTATGATTTGAATTCTCGTTCACGGATATGATCTCTCTAACACCGGGCTATCACGACCCAAGAAAACGTTTGTGTTAAACGTGTTGTAATAAAGTGAAGTATTTAAACAAAGTCTCGTTGTCGAACGTTCCCATGAATCGGACGCGAATGCTCCGTCCACAGTAAGTCTGGAAGAACGCGTAGCGAGTGGTGAGATATCCATTCTCTACCGTGAACAGACCGAATACGTATTCATGTAATATACGTCACCGGTGCGTCTGAGCGTTTTATTACGCTCGCGCATCGCGTTGCACGTGTCTCGCGCTGTGTGAGACGGGTCGCCTCGTTCACGCGCTTGACGTGCGAGCGGCAACGCCACACACCTAGTTTCGCACTTGGTGGTGGGTTGTACGCGCGCTCGTTGATGCGTGTACGTTCGAAGCGCACGTCTTTGTCAGCTCCTGGTTGATCCTGCCAGTAGTTATATGCTTGTCTCAAAGATTAAGCCATGCATGTCTCAGTGCAAGCCGTATTAAGGCGATACCGCGAATGGCTCAATATATCAGTTTTGGTTCCTTAGATCTTACCTCGGTTACTTGGATAACTGTGGTAATTCTAGAGCTAATACATGCAATCAGAACTCTGACCAGTGATGGGATGAGTGCTTTTATTAGATCAAAACCAATCGACGGAGGGCCTCGCGTCCGAAGTCGTTAATTTTGATGAATCTGGATAACTTTTGCCGATCGCACGGTCCTGCACCGGCGACGCATCTTTCAAATGTCTGCCTTATCAACTTTCGATGGTAGTTTCTGCGACTACCATGGTTGTCACGGGTAACGGGGAATCAGGGTTCGATTCGGAGAGGAGCCTGAGAAACGGCTACCACATCCAAGGAAGGCAGCAGGCGCGCAAATTACCCACTCCCGGCACGGGGAGGTAGTGACGAAAAATAACGATACGGGACTCTTACGAGGCCTCGTAATCGGAATGAGTACACTTTAAATATTTTAACGAGGAACAATTGGAGGGCAAGTCTGGTGCCAGCAGCCGCGGTAACTCCAGCTCAATAGCGTATACTAAAATTGTTGCGGTTAAAAGCTCGTAGTTGCATTTGTGCGCCGCGCTGTCGGTGCACCGCATCCGCGGTGATACTGACACGTCTGCGGAGCATATCGTCGGTGAGCCGTCGGTAAAACGACGGTTCAATATCAAAATCTATCGCGGTGCTCTTCGTTGAGTGTCGAGATGGGCCGACAATTTTACTTTGAACAAATTAGAGTGCTCAAAGCGGGCTCAAAATGCTGCTTGAATATTTCGTGCATGGAATAATAGAATATGATCTCGGTTCTATTTTGTTGGTTTTCAGAACTCCGAGGTAATGATTAATAGGGATAACTGGGGGCATTCGTATTGCGACGTTAGAGGTGAAATTCTTGGATCGTCGCAAGACGAACATCAGCGAAAGCATTTGCCAAAGGTGTTTTCATCAATCAAGAACGAAAGTTAGAGGTTCGAAGGCGATTAGATACCGCCCTAGTTCTAACCGTAAATATGTCATCTAGCGATCCGCCGACGTTACTACGATGGCTCGGCGGGCAGCTTCCGGGAAACCAAAGATTTTGGACTCCGGGGAGTATGGTTGCAAAGCTGAAACTTAAAGGAATTGACGGAAGGGCACCACCAGGAGTGGAGCCTGCGGCTTAATTTGACTCAACACGGGAAATCTCACCAGGCCCGGACACCGGAAGGATTGACAGATTAACAGCTCTTTCTTGATTCGGTGGGTGGTGGTGCATGGCCGTTCTTAGTTGGTGGAGCGATTTGTCTGGTTAATTCCGGTAACGAACGAGACTCTAGCCTGCTAAATAGGCGTCGTCATTTAGGTGTGCGTGGCTTCGGTCACGCAACTCACTGGCGACGTATTAAAATTCTTCTTAGAGGACCGGCGGCTTCGAGCCGCACGAGATTGAGCAATAACAGGTCTGTGATGCCCTTAGATGTCCTGGGCCGCACGCGCGCTACACTGAAGGAATCAGCATGTTCTCCCTGGCCTAGAGGCCCGGGCAACCCGTTGAAACTCCTTCGTGCTGGGGATTGGGGTTTGCAATTATCCCCCATAAACGAGGAATTCCTAGTAAGCGCGAGTCATAAGCTCGCGTTGATTACGTCCCTGCCCTTTGTACACACCGCCCGTCGCTACTACCGATTGAATGATTTAGTGAGGTCTTCGGACCGACACGCGGTGGCTTCACGGCCGTCGGCGTTGCTGGGAAGTTGACCAAACTTGATCATTTAGAGGAAGTAAAAGTCGTAACAAGGTTTCCGTAGGGGAACCTGCGGAAGGATCATTAACGTAATATAAATATGCGCGAACGCCGTTCGTACGTATATATTATATTTACAATATAAATAATCCGAATAAACGAAAGTTTAAACAATTGCGACGATAGTCCGCCGCCGCCGCCGTCGCTCCGTGAGCGCGCGCGATTGGCACGCGCACATATACGTGCGTGCGTTCTAACGTTAGCGTAAACATCGTCGACGAAACACCTAGACACCGACCTAGCTAATCGTGTACGGTGTAGTTCGATGATAGTGACGCGCGAGTCGTTAGTGCGCCGCGACGTATGTGTCGCGTGCTAAATCGCGCGCCGTCGGTTTGACGCGCGGCGCTCCGGACGGTCGAAGCGAGCGCCCACTGGGACACACCAAACGGAACGTTGACATGGTAAGAATCCGCGCCATCGAGTTTCGGTCCGTAAAGAGTGCGCGCTATACAAAAGCGAAATCCAGCGGCTTAGAATGTTCACGGCGTTAACGCGAGCCATGTAAAATGGTAACCGCGTTGACGTCCGTAGTACCGTAATACCAACGGTCACATATACATTTCTAATGATATCATGTTCTTTTTGGATTTTTCTTTTCCGTTCGTTTTGTTTTATACTTTTTCTTTGTATGAAGAAATAAAAGCAAAAACATAAACGAATATTACGAAGGATAACCTCTCACGAGGCATGGGATGGTGATCTCCGCGCCTGCGGCTGGTTGATCGAAGATAGTACGACCTTTTCAGGGCGGAAACCGGCAGGTAAAACCGTGTCTCCCGATCCTTCCGTACCCGTAAAGACAACAACATTATTTAAACGATTACCCTGGACGGTGGATCACTTGGCTCGCGGGTCGATGAAGAACGCAGTTAACTGCGCGTCATAGTGTGAACTGCAGGACACATTTGAACATCGACATTTCGAACGCACATTGCGGTCCGTGGAAAAATATCAGGACCACTCCTGTCTGAGGGCCGGCTGTTAAAAATATTAACCACACTGTTCGTCTTACGTTGCTCGCGCGACGGTATCTCGAACAATTGACGGTTCCGTTGGACGGTACGATGGTATGTTAGCCTAACAGCGCATCGCGTATCTACCACGGTCCGTTTAAATATTTTGTATACGATAAACGATATCACGACTGTCGTGTTGGTCGGAGCGCACGCGCGTACGCGACGTTTCATGCTGAAAGCGTTACGCGAGCGGCGTCCCATCGACGCGCGACTCTTCGACGTAACAATCGATAGAGGGCATGCGCGATTCGATACGGTGACGTACCGTCTCGTTCCCGGCAGGTTTAACCGCCCACGGGAGACGTTTAGGCGTGAACGTTGCGAGCGCGTTCGACGTTTCGACGATATACGACTAGTCGTCGTTTATGTTCGTATATATAATACAGTACGGGAGAGGGTTCGAGAGTGCGTTCGTGTGTATCGCTTACGCGCTTCGATCCTCACTCGCGATGAGTAGGCGGACTCGACGTCCGAAGAGGCGCCTCTACGACCGTTACGACGCCGTCGTCAGCCCCCCGCGGCGACGGCGTAAGGCGTCGTTCGGTCGTCGTAGCGCTGACGGATATCGTGTCTGCCTCGATTTTATCGTTGGCCTCAGATCAGGGAGGATCACCCGCCGAATTTAAGCATATTAGTAAGCGGAGGAAAAGAAACTAACAAGGATTTCCTTAGTAGCGGCGAGCGAACAGGAAAGAGCCCAGCACTGAATCCCGCGGTCGTATCGAACGCGGGAGATGTGGTGTTCGGGAGGTTCCGCTTTCTCGTCGTCGATACTCCTGTCAAGTTCGTCTTGAACGGGGCCGTTTTCCCGCAGAGGGTGCCAGGCCCGTAGCGACGGAGGGCGGCGGCGAGAGGGACTCTCCTAAGAGTCGGGTTGCTTGAGAGTGCAGCCCTAAGTGGGTGGTAAACTCCATCTAAGGCTAAATATTACCGCGAGACCGATAGCGAACAAGTACCGTGAGGAAAGTTGAAAAGAACTTTGAAGAGAGTTCAAGAGTACGTGAAACCGTTCAGGGTAAACCTGCGAAACTCGAATGAACGAACGGAGAGATTCATCGTCACTCCGCGGCGTACGCGCTCACGCTCTGATGTAGTCCGTCCCTTAATCGGGTAGCGGTCTTCACGGGCCGGGCGCGTCGACGTCCGCGGACGGCGTGCACTTCTCTCTCAGTAATGCATCGCGACCCGTTCGACGTCGGCCTAAGCGCCGTCCGGTAGCCCAATTCGTTCCGTGTCAAAAGCGGACGGTTGGACCGCGACGGTGGCCGACCGGCCGTCGGACGGTAGAAGACACGAATCGCGCACGCGCAACTTACATAAGCGCGTCCGGCCCGACGCAAGACAACGTCGTCATCGAGGTCCTGCCGTTGTGCGGACATCGGTGCGGCGCGTCTGTTGTCGCAGCCGTGCAGTCTCGGACCGTGCGCGTCTCAGTCGGCGATGATTCAGTTTCGGGCACTCGCAGGACCCGTCTTGAAACACGGACCAAGGAGTCTAGCATGTGTGCGAGTCATTGAGTTGTGTTAAAACTGAAAGGCGCAACGAAAGTGAAGGCGCGCGCTAGTCGCGCGCTCAGGAAGGATGGAGCGTCGGTCTCGATCGACCTCTCGCACTCCCGAGGCGTCTCGTTTCCAATCCGTGAATGTAGGCGCGCTCTGAGCAGAGATGCTGGGACCCGAAAGATGGTGAACTATGCCTGGTCAGGTCGAAGTCAGGGGAAACCCTGATGGAGGACCGTAGCGATTCTGACGTGCAAATCGATCGTCGG
>JAGSMU010000076.1:127500-135000 GCA_029286865.1 Teinopalpus imperialis
TATTTCATCCTAGATAGACCATCACACGCACAGTGTGCACGTCGACACTCATGTATTGGCGGCTTGTTGAAATGTACATAATTGTACACTTGTGATATATATTTTTCAATATTATACACCGATACGCGAACGCACGTACCGATGTGGACTTGTAAAATTTTCAAATGTTTCGATACGCGAACACGCGTCATATTTATTATATTATTTATTCGTTAGAATTAGTATATGCACTTTGTGTTTCCGGCTACAGAACGACCACGCATCTCACAGAATACCAGCATGATGCTGATTATCGAGTCTATATATCCGGAGGACTCTTATTATTGGTGACGACAGACGCATCTGCACTATGGGACATCAAATCAATCAATCATTTACCGTCAGGTGAACTGTGTGCGCTCGTTCGCCACTCTGAATGTTATAAAATGATAATATATTCGACGAACATTGAAATTTATTTCATCCTAGATAGACCATCACACGCACAGTGTGCACGTCGACACTCATGTATTGGCGGCTTGTTGAAATGTACATAATTGTACACTTGTGATATATATTTTTCAATATTATACACCGATACGCGAACGCACGTACCGATGTGGACTTGTAAAATTTTCAAATGTTTCGATACGCGAACACGCGTCATATTTATTATATTATTTATTCGTTAGAATTAGTATATGCACTTTGTGTTTCCGGCTACAGAACGACCACGCATCTCACAGAATACCAGCATGATGCTGATTATCGAGTCTATATATCCGGAGGACTCTTATTATTGGTGACGACGAACGCATCTGCACTATGGGACATCAAATCAATCAATCATTTACCGTCAGGTGAACTGTGTGCGCTCGTTCGCCACTCTGAATGTTATAAAATGTTAATATATCAATAGGTCAAATGAACTATATGGACTTGTGATATATATTTTTCAATATTACACACCGATGTGGACTTGTAAAATTTTCAAATGTTTCGATACGCGAACGCGTCATATTTATTATGTTATTTATTCGTGTTACAATTATACTGCACTTTGTGTTTCTGGCTACAGAACGACCGCATCTCACAGAATACCAGCATAATGCTGCTTATCGAATCTATATATCCGGAGGACTCTTATTATTGGTGACGACAGACGCATCTGCACTATGGGCCGTCAAATCGATCAATGCGTGCGCTCGTTCGCCACTTTGAATGTTATAAAATTATAATATATCAATAGGTCAAATTAACTATATGGACTTGTGATATATATTTTTCAATATTACACACCGATGTGGACTTGTAAAATTTTCAAATGTTTCGATACGCGAACACGCGTGTCCATTTAAGGACACGAAACAGGAAATAGTTCAAATGAACGAACGAACAAAACATTACAATGATGTGCAGTAATAGATATCTGTACGCGTACACCGGTATCGATATGAACTTGTAAAATTAAATTTCAATCCGATACGCGAACGCACGTACCGATGTGGACTTGTAATAATTTTCAAATGTTTCGATACGCGAACACGCGTCATATTTATTTATTTAATTAATTGGTTTATGAATATAATATTAGATATTGATTATTCCTTTATTCTTTATTTCATGGTTTTGCTTGTTCAAAATACATAAAATTGTAAAACAAAAACACACACACACAACCTCAGTCAAGTTCCGGGGACATTATTCAATAAAATATATAACAACCACCTAATATAAATCACTTCGGCGTGTTTCGACACGACAAAGATGTTACGCGGATACACATACCTGCAGTCGTACATACATATATTAGACGAAGCGCCGAGCGGTGCATGTCGTCGAAATATTAAACTGTGTCGGGCGACGTCTCCGTTATTATACACGGTCAGACGTTCAATAGCGTCCGTTTAATTAACGCGTATTGCTTTCGGCGTGCGAGCTTTGTCTTCGCCACGTCGTTAAAGTATCGCTAAATCACGCACGTCGCCGAGGGCGCGCGCCTCACCATAAAGGGCGCGCTCGAGGGACGGTAACTTATGATTTGAATTCTCGTTCACGGATATGATCTCTCTAACACCGGGCTATCACGACCCAAGAAAACGTTTGTGTTAAACGTGTTGTAATAAAGTGAAGTATTTAAACAAAGTCTCGTTGTCGAACGTTCCCATGAATCGGACGCGAATGCTCCGTCCACAGTAAGTCTGGAAGAACGCGTAGCGAGTGGTGAGATATCCATTCTCTACCGTGAACAGACCGAATACGTATTCATGTAATATACGTCACCGGTGCGTCTGAGCGTTTTATTACGCTCGCGCATCGCGTTGCACGTGTCTCGCGCTGTGTGAGACGGGTCGCCTCGTTCACGCGCTTGACGTGCGAGCGGCAACGCCACACACCTAGTTTCGCACTTGGTGGTGGGTTGTACGCGCGCTCGTTGATGCGTGTACGTTCGAAGCGCACGTCTTTGTCAGCTCCTGGTTGATCCTGCCAGTAGTTATATGCTTGTCTCAAAGATTAAGCCATGCATGTCTCAGTGCAAGCCGTATTAAGGCGATACCGCGAATGGCTCAATATATCAGTTTTGGTTCCTTAGATCTTACCTCGGTTACTTGGATAACTGTGGTAATTCTAGAGCTAATACATGCAATCAGAACTCTGACCAGTGATGGGATGAGTGCTTTTATTAGATCAAAACCAATCGACGGAGGGCCTCGCGTCCGAAGTCGTTAATTTTGATGAATCTGGATAACTTTTGCCGATCGCACGGTCCTGCACCGGCGACGCATCTTTCAAATGTCTGCCTTATCAACTTTCGATGGTAGTTTCTGCGACTACCATGGTTGTCACGGGTAACGGGAATCAGGGTTCGATTCGGAGAGGAGCCTGAGAAACGGCTACCACATCCAAGGAAGGCAGCAGGCGCGCAAATTACCCACTCCCGGCACGGGGAGGTAGTGACGAAAAATAACGATACGGGACTCTTACGAGGCCTCGTAATCGGAATGAGTACACTTTAAATATTTTAACGAGGAACAATTGGAGGGCAAGTCTGGTGCCAGCAGCCGCGGTAACTCCAGCTCAATAGCGTATACTAAAATTGTTGCGGTTAAAAGCTCGTAGTTGCATTTGTGCGCCGCGCTGTCGGTGCACCGCATCCGCGGTGATACTGACACGTCTGCGGAGCATATCGTCAGTGAGCCGTCGGTAAAACGACAGTTCAATATCAAAATCCTATCGCGGTGCTCTTCGTTGAGTGTCGAGATGGGCCGACAATTTTACTTTGAACAAATTAGAGTGCTCAAAGCGGGCTCAAAATGCTGCTTGAATATTTCGTGCATGGAATAATAGAATATGATCTCGGTTCTATTTTGTTGGTTTTCAGAACTCCGAGGTAATGATTAATAGGGATAACTGGGGGCATTCGTATTGCGACGTTAGAGGTGAAATTCTTGGATCGTCGCAAGACGAACATCAGCGAAAGCATTTGCCAAAGGTGTTTTCATCAATCAAGAACGAAAGTTAGAGGTTCGAAGGCGATTAGATACCGCCCTAGTTCTAACCGTAAATATGTCATCTAGCGATCCGCCGACGTTACTACGATGGCTCGGCGGGCAGCTTCCGGGAAACCAAAGATTTTGGACTCCGGGGAGTATGGTTGCAAAGCTGAAACTTAAAGGAATTGACGGAAGGGCACCACCAGGAGTGGAGCCTGCGGCTTAATTTGACTCAACACGGGAAATCTCACCAGGCCCGGACACCGGAAGGATTGACAGATTAACAGCTCTTTCTTGATTCGGTGGGTGGTGGTGCATGGCCGTTCTTAGTTGGTGGAGCGATTTGTCTGGTTAATTCCGGTAACGAACGAGACTCTAGCCTGCTAAATAGGCGTCGTCATTTAGGTGTGCGTGGCTTCGGTCACGCAACTCACTGGCGACGTATTAAAATTCTTCTTAGAGGGACCGGCGGCTTCGAGCCGCACGAGATTGAGCAATAACAGGTCTGTGATGCCCTTAGATGTCCTGGGCCGCACGCGCGCTACACTGAAGGAATCAGCATGTTCTCCCTGGCCTAGAGGCCCGGGCAACCCGTTGAAACTCCTTCGTGCTGGGGATTGGGGTTTGCAATTATCCCCCATAAACGAGGAATTCCTAGTAAGCGCGAGTCATAAGCTCGCGTTGATTACGTCCCTGCCCTTTGTACACACCGCCCGTCGCTACTACCGATTGAATGATTTAGTGAGGTCTTCGGACCGACACGCAGTGCTTCACGGCCGTCGGCGTTGCTGGGAAGTTGACCAAACTTGATCATTTAGAGGAAGTAAAAGTCGTAACAAAGGTTTCCGTAGGGAACCTGCGGAAGGATCATTAACGTAATATAAATATGCGCGAACGCCGTTCGTACGTATATATTATATTTACAATATAAATAATCCGAATAAACGAAAGTTTAAACAATTGCGACGATAGTCCGCCGCCGCCGCCGTCGCTCCGTGAGCGCGCGGCGATACTGACACGTCTGCGGAGCATATCGTCAGTGAGCCGTCGGTAAAACGACGGTTCAATATCAAAATCCTATCGCGGTGCTCTTCGTTGAGTGTCGAGATGGGCCGACAATTTTACTTTGAACAAATTAGAGTGCTCAAAGCGGGCTCAAAATGCTGCTTGAATATTTCGTGCATGGAATAATAGAATATGATCTCGGTTCTATTTTGTTGGTTTTCAGAACTCCGAGGTAATGATTAATAGGGATAACTGGGGGCATTCGTATTGCGACGTTAGAGGTGAAATTCTTGGATCGTCGCAAGACGAACATCAGCGAAAGCATTTGCCAAAGGTGTTTTCATCAATCAAGAACGAAAGTTAGAGGTTCGAAGGCGATTAGATACCGCCCTAGTTCTAACCGTAAATATGTCATCTAGCGATCCGCCGACGTTACTACGATGGCTCGGCGGGCAGCTTCCGGGAAACCAAAGATTTTGGACTCCGGGGAGTATGGTTGCAAAGCTGAAACTTAAAGGAATTGACGGAAGGGCACCACCAGGAGTGGAGCCTGCGGCTTAATTTGACTCAACACGGGAAATCTCACCAGGCCCGGACACCGGAAGGATTGACAGATTAACAGCTCTTTCTTGATTCGGTGGGTGGTGGTGCATGGCCGTTCTTAGTTGGTGGAGCGATTTGTCTGGTTAATTCCGGTAACGAACGAGACTCTAGCCTGCTAAATAGGCGTCGTCATTTAGGTGTGCGTGGCTTCGGTCACGCAACTCACTGGCGACGTATTAAAATTCTTCTTAGAGGGACCGGCGGCTTCGAGCCGCACGAGATTGAGCAATAACAGGTCTGTGATGCCCTTAGATGTCCTGGGCCGCACGCGCGCTACACTGAAGGAATCAGCATGTTCTCCCTGGCCTAGAGGCCCGGGCAACCCGTTGAAACTCCTTCGTGCTGGGGATTGGGGTTTGCAATTATCCCCCATAAACGAGGAATTCCTAGTAAGCGCGAGTCATAAGCTCGCGTTGATTACGTCCCTGCCCTTTGTACACACCGCCCGTCGCTACTACCGATTGAATGATTTAGTGAGGTCTTCGGACCGACACGCGGTGGCTTCACGGCCGTCGGCGTTGCTGGGAAGTTGACCAAACTTGATCATTTAGAGGAAGTAAAAGTCGTAACAAGGTTTCCGTAGGGGAACCTGCGGAAGGATCATTAACGTAATATAAATATGCGCGAACGCCGTTCGTACGTATATATTATATTTACAATATAAATAATCCGAATAAACGAAAGTTTAAACAATTGCGACGATAGTCCGCCGCCGCCGCCGTCGCTCCGTGAGCGCGCGCGATTGGCACGCGCACATATACGTGCGTGCGTTCTAACGTTAGCGTAAACATCGTCGACGAAACACCTAGACACCGACCTAGCTAATCGTGTACGGTGTAGTTCGATGATAGTGACGCGCGAGTCGTTAGTGCGCCGCGACGTATGTGTCGCGTGCTAAATCGCGCGCCGTCGGTTTGACGCGCGGCGCTCCGGACGGTCGAAGCGAGCGCCCACTGGGACACACCAAACGGAACGTTGACATGGTAAGAATCCGCGCCATCGAGTTTCGGTCCGTAAAGAGTGCGCGCTATACAAAGCGAAATCCAGCGGCTTAGAATGTTCACGGCGTTAACGCGAGCCATGTAAAATGGTAACCGCGTTGACGTCCGTAGTACCGTAATACCAACGGTCACATATACATTTCTAATGATATCATGTTCTTTTGGATTTTTCTTTTCCGTTCGTTTTGTTTTATACTTTTTCTTTGTATGAAGAAATAAAAGCAAAAACATAAACGAATATTACGAAGGATAACCTCTCACGAGGCATGGGATGGTGATCTCCGCGCCTGCGGCACAGTTGATCGAAGATAGTACGACCTTTTCAGGGCGGAAACCGGCAGGTAAAACCGTGTCTCCCGATCCTTCCGTACCCGTAAAGACAACAACATTATTTAAACGATTACCCTGGACGGTGGATCACTTGGCTCGCGGGTCGATGAAGAACGCAGTTAACTGCGCGTCATAGTGTGAACTGCAGGACACATTTGAACATCGACATTTCGAACGCACATTGCGGTCCGTGGAAAAATATCAGGACCACTCCTGTCTGAGGGCCGGCTGTTAAAATATTAACCACACTGTTCGTCTTACGTTGCTCGCGCGACGGTATCTCGAACAATTGACGGTTCCGTTGGACGGTACGATGGTATGTTAGCCTAACAGCGCATCGCGTATCTACCACGGTCCGTTTAAATATTTTGTATACGATAAACGATATCACGACTGTCGTGTTGGTCGGAGCGCACGCGCGTACGCGACGTTTCATGCTGAAAGCGTTACGCGAGCGGCGTCCCATCGACGCGCGACTCTTCGACGTAACAATCGATAGAGGGCATGCGCGATTCGATACGGTGACGTACCGTCTCGTTCCCGGCAGGTTTAACCGCCCACGGGAGACGTTTAGGCGTGAACGTTGCGAGCGCGTTCGACGTTTCGACGATATACGACTAGTCGTCGTTTATGTTCGTATATATAATACAGTACGGGAGAGGGTTCGAGTGCGTTCGTGTGTATCGCTTACGCGCTTCGATCCTCACTCGCGATGAGTAGGCGGACTCGACGTCCGAAGAGGCGCCTCTACGACCGTTACGACGCCGTCGTCAGCCCCGCGGCGACGGCGTAAGGCGTCGTTCGGTCGTCGTAGCGCTGACGGATATCGTGTCTGCCTCGATTTTATCGTTGGCCTCAGATCAGGGAGGATCACCCGCCGAATTTAAGCATATTAGTAAGCGGAGGAAAAGAAACTAACAAGGATTTCCTTAGTAGCGGCGAGCGAACAGGAAAGAGCCCAGCACTGAATCCCGCGGTCGTATCGAACGCGGGAGATGTGGTGTTCGGGAGGTTCCGCTTTCTCGTCGTCGATACTCCTGTCCAAGTTCGTCTTGAACGGGGCCGTTTTCCCGCAGAGGGTGCCAGGC
>JAGSMU010000076.1:137500-147500 GCA_029286865.1 Teinopalpus imperialis
AACGTATGTCGTCATTACGCCGTAACGAGTAGGACGAGCGCGGCGGAGAGCGCAGAAGGGTCTGGGCGCGAGCCCGCCTGGAACCTCCGTCGGTGCAGATCTTGGTGGTAGTAGCAAATACTCCAGCGAGGCCCTGGAGGACTGACGTGGAGAAGGGTTTCGCGTGAACAGTAGTTGCTCGCGAGTCAGTCGATCCTAAGCTCAAGGAGAGATCTTATGTCGATGTGGCGTGTTTTTTCGAATTTCGGATAAATAACGCCCTTTGAGCGAAAGGAATCCGGTTCCTATTCCGGAACCCGGCAGCGGAACCGTTTCAATAATCGTTCCCTCGTTTCAAAGCGAGTGTTCGACGGGGTAACCCAAAGTGGCCTGAAGACGCCGCCGAGGGTCAGGAAGAGTTTTCTTTTCTGCCTGAGCGTTCGAGTTCCATGGAATCCTATAGAAGGGAGATATGGTTCGGAACGCGAAGAGCACCGCATTTGCGGCGGTGTCCGGATACTCTCTGCGGACCTTGAAAATTCAGGTGAGGATGTACGTGGAGATGTCGCGCCGGTTCGTACCCATATCCGCAGCAGGTCTCCAAGGTGAAGAGCCTCTAGTCGATAGAATAATGTAGGTAAGGGAATCCGGTTCCTATTCCGGAACCCGGCAGCGGAACCGTTTCAATAATCGTTCCCTCGTTTCAAAGCGAGTGTTCGACAGGGTAACCCAAAGTGGCCTGAAGACGCCGCCGAGGGTCAGGAAGAGTTTTCTTTTCTGCCTGAGCGTTCGAGTTCCATGGAATCCTATAGAAGGGAGATATGGTTCCGGAACGCGAAGAGCACCGCATTTGCGGCGGTGTCCGGATACTCTCTGCGGACCTTGAAAATTCAGGTGAGGATGTACGTGGAGATGTCGCGCCGGTTCGTACCCATATCCGCAGCAGGTCTCCAAGGTGAAGAGCCTCTAGTCGATAGAATAATGTAGGTAAGGGAAGTCGGCAAATTGGATCCGTAACTTCGGAATAAGGATTGGCTCTGAGGACCGGGGCGTGTCGGGTTTGGACGGGAAGCGGATGCGGCCGGTGCCGGGCCTGGTCGATGCTCGTGCGTCTCTCGGGGCGTGCGGGCTGAATCAGACCCGCGTTCCGGCCTTCCGCGGATCTTCCTAGCCGTAAGGTCGCGTCTGTTTCGTTTCTTGCGCGATAGGCGCGCGCCTGTACGACCGCCGTTCAACGGTCAGCTCAGAACTGGCACGGACAAGGGGAATCCGACTGTCTAATTAAAACAAAGCATTGCGATGGCCCTCGCGGGTGTTGACGCAATGTGATTTCTGCCAGTGCTCTGAATGTCAACGTGAAGAAATTCAAGCAAGCGCGGGTAAACGGCGGGAGTAACTATGACTCTCTTAAGGTAGCCAAATGCCTCGTCATCTAATTAGTGACGCGCATGAATGGATTAACGAGATTCCCACTGTCCTATCTACTATCTAGCGAAACCACAGCCAAGGGAACGGGCTTGGGAGAATCAGCGGGGAAAGAAGACCCTGTTGAGCTTGACTCTAGTCTGGCATTGTAAGGAGACATGAGAGGTGTAGCATAAGTGGGAGATCGTTCGCGCGGTCGTCGCTGAAAAACCACTACTTTCATTGTTTCATTACTTACTCGGTTGGGCGGAAGCGGTGCGCGGTCGATTTTATCGGCGGGCGCACGGTGTTTCGTTCAAGCGTGCAGAGTGGCGGCGTGGCGGCAACGCCCGTCGCCGTACAACTCCGCGTGATCCGGTTCGAGGACACTGCCAGGCGGGGAGTTTGACTGGGGCGGTACATCTGTCAAAGAATAACGCAGGTGTCCTAAGGCCAGCTCAGCGAGGACAGAAACCTCGCGTGGAGCAAAAGGGCAAAAGCTGGCTTGATCCAGATGTTCAGTACGCATAGGGACTGCGAAAGCACGGCCTATCGATCCTTTAGTATAAAGAGTTTTTAGCAAGAGGTGCCAGAAAAGTTACCACAGGGATAACTGGCTTGTGGCGTAAGCGTTCATAGCGACGTTGCTTTTTGATCCTTCGATGTCGGCTCTTCCTATCATTGCGAAGCAAAATTCGCCAAGCGTTGGATTGTTCACCCATCAAAAGGGAACGTGAGCTGGGTTTAGACCGTCGTGAGACAGGTTAGTTTTACCCTACTGATGGCTAGTCGTTGCGATAGTAATACTGCTCAGTACGAGAGGAACCGCAGTTTCGGACATTTGGTTCATGCACTCGGCCGAGCGGCCGGTGGTGCGAAGCTACCATCCGCGGGATTATGCCTGAACGCCTCTAAGGCCGAAGCCAGCCTAGTCGAATCCGGCAAGGATATGCTCACTGTGGAGCTCCGAGAGTCAGGAGGCTCTAAACAATGTGACTTTACTAGTCGCGCTGCACTCGTGCGGTGCGACGTCGAACCATTGGATCTCGGTGAGCGGTGCTATCGGTTTTAAAACGTGCACCACGGCACCGTGGTTTCGAATTAACCTCAGTTCGATGTCGGAGCTCGGAATAGTCTGTAGACGACTTACGTTCCTGGCGGGGTGTTGTGCTCGGTAGAGCAGCGTCGTGCTGCGATCTGTTGAGACTCAGCCCTACGCCAGGTGATTCGTCTGAGGACGATGTTATATATAGCGGACGATATATGTGATATATATATATATATATATATAGTATATTCGTATTCGCTCCGTATCGTGTTGTTGAACGATCGGAGATATCGTTTGTTCGATATCATATTTTATAGTTGAATCGATACGAGAACGCACGTACCGATGTGGACTTGTAAAAATTTTCAAATGTTTCGATACGCGAACACGCGTGTCCATTTAAGGACACATTTGAAATAGTTCAAATGAACGAAAGAAGAAAACATTACAATGATGTCCAGTAATAGATAACTGTACGCGTACACCGGTATCGATATGGACTTGTAAAATTAAACTTCAATCCGATACGCGAACGCACGTACCGATGTGGACTTGTAAAATTTTCAAATGTTTCGATACGCGAACGCGTCATATTTATTTATGTTATTTATTCGTTAAATTAGTATATGCACTTTGTGTTTCCGGCTACAGAACGACCACGCATCTCACAGAATACCAGCATGATGCTGATTATCGAGTCTATATATCCGGAGGACTATTATTATTGGTGACGACGAACGCATCTGCACTATGGGCCGTCAAATCGATCAATGCGTGCGCTCGTTCGCCACTCTGAATGTTATAAAATGTTAATATATCAATAGGTCAAATTAACTATATGGACTTGTGATATATATTTTTCAATATTATACACCGATACGCGAACGCACGTACCGATGTGGACTTGTAAAATTAAACTTCAATCCGATACGCGAACACGCGTGTCCATTTAAGGACACATTTGAAATAGTTCAAATGAACGAAAGAAGAAAACATTACAATGATGTCCAGTAATAGATAACTGTACGCGTACACCGGTATCGATATGGACTTGTAAAATTAAACTTCAATCCGATACGCGAACGCACGTACCGATGTGGACTTGTAAAATTTTCAAATGTTTCGATACGCGAACACGCGTCATATTTATTTATATTATTTATTCGTTAGAATTAGTATATGCACTTTATGTTTCCGGCTACAGAACGACCACGCATCTCACAGAATACCAGCATAATGCTGCTTATCGAATCTATATATCCGGAGGACTATTATTATTGGTGACGACGAACGCATCTGCACTATGGGCCGTCAAATCGATCAATGCGTGCGCTCGTTCGCCACTCTGAATGTTATAAAATGATAATATATCAATAGGTCAAATTAACTATATGGACTTGTGATATATATTTTTTCAATATTATACACCGATACGCGAACGCACGTACCGATGTGGACTTGTAAAATTTTCAAATGTTTCGATACGCGAACACGCGTCATATTTATTATATTATTTATTCGTTAAATTAGTATATGCACTTTGTGTTTCCGGCTACAGAACGACCACGCATCTCACAGAATACCAGCATGATGCTGATTATCGAGTCTATATATCCGGAGGACTCTTATTATTGGTGACGACGAACGCATCTGCACTATGGGACATCAAATCGATCAATGCGTGCGCTCGTTCGCCACTCTGAATGTTATAAAATGATAATATATTCGACGAACATTGAAATTTATTTCATCCTAGATAGACCATCACACGCACAGTGTGCACGTCGACACTCATGTATTGGCGGCTTGTTGAAATGTACATAATTGTACACTTGTGATATATATTTTTCAATATTATACACCGATACGCGAACGCACGTACCGATGTGGACTTGTAAAAATTTTCAAATGTTTCGATACGCGAACACGCGTCATATTTATTTATATTATTTATTCGTTAGAATTAGTATATGCACTTTGTGTTTCCGGCTACAGAACGACCACGCATCTCACTGAATACCAGCATCATGCTGCTTATCGAATCTATATATCCGGAGGACTCTTATTATTAGTGACGACGAACGCATCTGCACTATGGGACATCAAATCAATCAATCATTTACCGTCAGGTGAACTGTGTGCGCTCGTTCGCCACTCTGAATGTTATAAAATGTTAATATATCAATAGGTCAAATGAACTATATGGACTTGTGATATATATTTTTTCAATATTACACACCGATGTGGACTTGTAAAAATTTTCAAATGTTTCGATACGCGAACACGCGTCATATTTATTTATGTTATTTATTCGTGTTACAATTATACTGCACTTTGTGTTTCTGGCTACAGAACGACCACGCATCTCACTGAATACCAGCATCATGCTGCTTATCGAATCTATATATCCGGAGGACTCTTATTATTGGTGACGACGAACGCATCTGCACTATGGGCCGTCAAATCGATCAATGCGTGCGCTCGTTCGCCACTTTGAATGTTATAAAATGATAATATATCAATGGGTCAAATTAACTATATGGACTTGTGATATATATTTTTCAATATTACACACCGATGTGGACTTGTAAAATTTTCAAATGTTTCGATACGCAGACACGCGTCATATTTATTATGTTATTTATTCGTGTTACAATTATACTGCACTTTGTGTTTCCGGCTACAGAACGACCACGCATCTCACTGAATACCAGCATCATGCTGCTTATCGAATCTATATATCCGGAGGACTCTTATTATTGGTGACGACGAACGCATCTGCACTATGGGCCGTCAAATCGATCAATGCGTGCGCTCGTTCGCCACTTTGAATGTTATAAAATGATAATATATCAATAGGTCAAATTAACTATATGGACTTGTGATATATATTTTTTCAATATTACACACCGATACGCGAACGCACGCACCGATGTGGACTTGTAAAAATTTTCAAATGTTTCGATACGCGAACACGCGTGTCCATTTAAGGACACGAAACAGGAAATAGTTCAAATGAACGAACGAACAAAACATTACAATGATGTGCAGTAATAGATATCTGTACGCGTACACCGGTATCGATATGGACTTGTAAAAATTAAACTTCAATCCGATACGCGAACGCACGTACCGATGTGGACTTGTAATAATTTTCAAATGTTTCGATACGCAGACACGCGTCATATTTATTTATTTAATTAATTGGTTTATGAATATAATATTAGATATTGATTATTCCTTTATTCTTTATTTCATGGTTTTGCTTGTTCAAAATACATAAAATTGTAAAACAAAAACACACACACACACAACCTCAGTCAAGTTCCGGGGACATTATTCAATAAAATATATAACAACCACCTAATATAAATCACTTCGGCGTGTTTCGACACGACAAAGATGTTACGCGGATACACATACCTGCAGTCGTACATACATATATTAGACGAAGCGCCGAGCGGTGCATGTCGTCGAAATATTAAACTGTGTCGGGCGACGTCTCCGTTATTATACACGGTCAGACGTTCAATAGCGTCCGTTTAATTAACGCGTATTGCTTTCGGCGTGCGAGCTTTGTCTTCGCCACGTCGTTAAAGTATCGCTAAATCACGCACGTCGCCGAGGGCGCGCGCCTCACCATAAAGGGCGCGCTCGAGGGACGGTAACTTATGATTTGAATTCTCGTTCACGGATATGATCTCTCTAACACCGGGCTATCACGACCCAAGAAAACGTTTGTGTTAAACGTGTTGTAATAAAGTGAAGTATTTAAACAAAGTCTCGTTGTCGAACGTTCCCATGAATCGGACGCGAATGCTCCGTCCACAGTAAGTCTGGAAGAACGCGTAGCGAGTGGTGAGATATCCATTCTCTACCGTGAACAGACCGAATACGTATTCATGTAATATACGTCACCGGTGCGTCTGAGCGTTTTATTACGCTCGCGCATCGCGTTGCACGTGTCTCGCGCTGTGTGAGACGGGTCGCCTCGTTCACGCGCTTGACGTGCGAGCGGCAACGCCACACACCTAGTTTCGCACTTGGTGGTGGGTTGTACGCGCGCTCGTTGATGCGTGTACGTTCGAAGCGCACGTCTTTGTCAGCTCCCTGGTTGATCCTGCCAGTAGTTATATGCTTGTCTCAAAGATTAAGCCATGCATGTCTCAGTGCAAGCCGTATTAAGGCGATACCGCGAATGGCTCAATATATCAGTTTTGGTTCCTTAGATCTTACCTCGGTTACTTGGATAACTGTGGTAATTCTAGAGCTAATACATGCAATCAGAACTCTGACCAGTGATGGGATGAGTGCTTTTATTAGATCAAAACCAATCGACGGAGGGCCTCGCGTCCGAAGTCGTTAATTTTGATGAATCTGGATAACTTTTGCCGATCGCACGGTCCTGCACCGGCGACGCATCTTTCAAATGTCTGCCTTATCAACTTTCGATGGTAGTTTCTGCGACTACCATGGTTGTCACGGGTAACGGGGAATCAGGGTTCGATTCCGGAGAGGGAGCCTGAGAAACGGCTACCACATCCAAGGAAGGCAGCAGGCGCGCAAATTACCCACTCCCGGCACGGGGAGGTAGTGACGAAAAATAACGATACGGGACTCTTACGAGGCCTCGTAATCGGAATGAGTACACTTTAAATATTTTAACGAGGAACAATTGGAGGGCAAGTCTGGTGCCAGCAGCCGCGGTAACTCCAGCTCAATAGCGTATACTAAAATTGTTGCGGTTAAAAGCTCGTAGTTGCATTTGTGCGCCGCGCTGTCGGTGCACCGCATCCGCGGTGATACTGACACGTCTGCGGAGCATATCGTCAGTGAGCCGTCGGTAAAACGACGGTTCAATATCAAAATCCTATCGCGGTGCTCTTCGTTGAGTGTCGAGATGGGCCGACAATTTTACTTTGAACAAATTAGAGTGCTCAAAGCGGGCTCAAAATGCTGCTTGAATATTTCGTGCATGGAATAATAGAATATGATCTCGGTTCTATTTTGTTGGTTTTCAGAACTCCGAGGTAATGATTAATAGGGATAACTGGGGGCATTCGTATTGCGACGTTAGAGGTGAAATTCTTGGATCGTCGCAAGACGAACATCAGCGAAAGCATTTGCCAAAGGTGTTTTCATCAATCAAGAACGAAAGTTAGAGGTTCGAAGGCGATTAGATACCGCCCTAGTTCTAACCGTAAATATGTCATCTAGCGATCCGCCGACGTTACTACGATGGCTCGGCGGGCAGCTTCCGGGAAACCAAAGATTTTGGACTCCGGGGGGAGTATGGTTGCAAAGCTGAAACTTAAAGGAATTGACGGAAGGGCACCACCAGGAGTGGAGCCTGCGGCTTAATTTGACTCAACACGGGAAATCTCACCAGGCCCGGACACCGGAAGGATTGACAGATTAACAGCTCTTTCTTGATTCGGTGGGTGGTGGTGCATGGCCGTTCTTAGTTGGTGGAGCGATTTGTCTGGTTAATTCCGGTAACGAACGAGACTCTAGCCTGCTAAATAGGCGTCGTCATTTAGGTGTGCGTGGCTTCGGTCACGCAACTCACTGGCGACGTATTAAAATTCTTCTTAGAGGGACCGGCGGCTTCGAGCCGCACGAGATTGAGCAATAACAGGTCTGTGATGCCCTTAGATGTCCTGGGCCGCACGCGCGCTACACTGAAGGAATCAGCATGTTCTCCTGGCCTAGAGGCCCGGGCAACCCGTTGAAACTCCTTCGTGCTGGGGATTGGGGTTTGCAATTATCCCCATAAACGAGGAATTCCTAGTAAGCGCGAGTCATAAGCTCGCGTTGATTACGTCCTGCCCTTTGTACACACCGCCCGTCGCTACTACCGATTGAATGATTTAGTGAGGTCTTCGGACCGACACGCGGTGGCTTCACGGCCGTCGGCGTTGCTGGGAAGTTGACCAAACTTGATCATTTAGAGGAAGTAAAAGTCGTAACAAGGTTTCCGTAGGGGAACCTGCGGAAGGATCATTAACGTAATATAAATATGCGCGAACGCCGTTCGTACGTATATATTATATTTACAATATAAATAATCCGAATAAACGAAAGTTTAAACAATTGCGACGATAGTCCGCCGCCGCCGCCGTCGCTCCGTGAGCGCGCGCGATTAACGCGCACATATACGTGCGTGCGTTCTAACGTTAGCGTAAACATCGTCGACGAAACACCTAGACACCGACCTAGCTAATCGTGTACGGTGTAGTTCGATGATAGTGACGCGCGAGTCGTTAGTGCGCCGCGACGTATGTGTCGCGTGCTAAATCGCGCGCCGTCGGTTTGACGCGCGGCGCTCCGGACGGTCGAAGCGAGCGCCCACTGGGACACACCAAACGGAACGTTGACATGGTAAGAATCCGCGCCATCGAGTTTCGGTCCGTAAAGAGTGCGCGCTATACAAAAGCGAAATCCAGCGGCTTAGAATGTTCACGGCGTTAACGCGAGCCATGTAAAATGGTAACCGCGTTGACGTCCGTAGTACCGTAATACCAACGGTCACATATACATTTCTAATGATATCATGTTCTTTTTGGATTTTTCTTTTCCGTTCGTTTTGTTTTATACTTTTTCTTTGTATGAAGAAATAAAAGCAAAAACATAAACGAATATTACGAAGGATAACCTCTCACGAGGCATGGGATGGTGATCTCCGCGCCTGCGGCACAGTTGATCGAATAGTACGACCTTTTCAGGGCGGAAACCGGCAGGTAAAACCGTGTCTCCCGATCCTTCCGTACCCGTAAAGACAACAACATTATTTAAACGATTACCCTGGACGGTGGATCACTTGGCTCGCGGGTCGATGAAGAACGCAGTTAACTGCGCGTCATAGTGTGAACTGCAGGACACATTTGAACATCGACATTTCAGACGCACATTGCGGTCCGTGGAAAAATATCAGGACCACTCCTGTCTGAGGGCCGGCTGTTAAAAATATTAACCACACTGTTCGTCTTACGTTGCTCGCGCGACGGTATCTCGAACAATTGACGGTTCCGTTGGACGGTACGATGGTATGTTAGCCTAACAGCGCATCGCGTATCTACCACGGTCCGTTTAAATATTTTGTATACGATAAACGATATCACGACTGTCGTGTTGGTCGGAGCGCACGCGCGTACGCGACGTTTCATGCTGAAAGCGTTACGCGAGCGGCGTCCCATCGACGCGCGACTCTTCGACGTAACAATCGATAGAGGGCATGCGCGATTCGATACGGTGACGTACCGTCTCGTTCCCGGCGGGTTTAACCGCCCACGGGAACGTTTAGGCGTGAACGTTGCGAGCGCGTTCGACGTTTCGACGATATACGACTAGTCGTCGTTTATGTTCGTATATATAATACAGTACGGGAGAGGGTTCGAGAGTGCGTTCGTGTGTATCGCTTACGCGCTTCGATCCTCACTCGCGATGAGTAGGCGGACTCGACGTCCGAAGAGGCGCCTCTACGACCGTTACGACGCCGTCGTCAGCCCCGCGGCGACGGCGTAAGGCGTCGTTCGGTCGTCGTAGCGCTGACGGATATCGTGTCTGCCT
>JAGSMU010000076.1:152500-162500 GCA_029286865.1 Teinopalpus imperialis
TATCGAATCTATATATCCGGAGGACTATTATTATTGGTGACGACGAACGCATCTGCACTATGGGCCGTCAAATCGATCAATGCGTGCGCTCGTTCGCCACTCTGAATGTTATAAAATGATAATATATCAATAGGTCAAATTAACTATATGGACTTGTGATATATATTTTTCAATATTATACACCGATACGCGAACGCACGTACCGATGTGGACTTGTAAAATTAAACTTCAATCCGATACGCGAACGCACGTACCGATGTGGACTTGTAAAATTAAACTTCAATCCGATACGCGAACGCACGTACCGATGTGGACTTGTAAAATTTTCAAATGTTTCGATACGCGAACACGCGTCATATTTATTTATGTTATTTATTCGTTAGAATTGGTATATGCACTTTATGTTTCCGGCTACAGAACGACCACGCATCTCACAGAATACCAGCATAATGCTGCTTATCGAATCTATATATCGGAGGACTCTTATTATTGGTGACGACGAACGCATCTGCACTATGGGCCGTCAAATCGATCAATGCGTGCGCTCGTTCGCCCTCTGAATGTTATAAAATGATAATATATCAATAGGTCAAATGAACTATATGGACTTGTGATATATATTTTTCAATATTACACCGATGTGGACTTGTAATAATTTTCAAATGTTTCGATACGCGAACGCACGTACCGATGTGGACTTGTAAAATTTTCAAATGTTTCGATACGCGAACGCACGTACCGATGTGGACTTGTAAAATTTTCAAATGTTTCGATACGCAGACACGCGTCATATTTATTATATTATTTATTCGTTAAATTAGTATATGCACTTTGTGTTTCCGGCTACAGAACGACCGCATCTCACAGAATACCAGCATGATGCTGATTATCAGTCTATATATCCGGAGGACTCTTATTATTAGTGACGACGAACGCATCTGCACTATGGGACATCAAATCAATCAATCATTTACCGTCAGGTGAACTGTGTGCGCTCGTTCGCCACTCTGAATGTTATAAAATGATAATATATTCGACGAACATTGAAATTTATTTCATCCTAGATAGACCATCACACGCACAGTGTGCACGTCGACACTCATGTATTGGCGGCTTGTTGAAATGTACATAATTGTACACTTGTGATATATATTTTTCAATATTATACACCGATACGCGAACGCACGTACCGATGTGGACTTGTAATAATTTTCAAATGTTTCGATACGCGAACGCGCGTCATATTTATTATATTATTTATTCGTTAGAATTAGTATATGCACTTTGTGTTTCCGGCTACAGAACGACCACGCATCTCACAGAATACCAGCATGATGCTGATTATCGAGTCTATATATCCGGAGGACTATTATTATTGGTGACGACAGACGCATCTGCACTATGGGCCGTCAAATCGATCAATGCGTGCGCTCGTTCGCCACTTTGAATGTTATAAAATGATAATATATTCGACGAACATTGAAATTTATTTCATCCTAGATAGACCATCACACGCACAGTGTGCACGTCGACACTCATGTATTGGCGGCTTGTTGAAATGTACATAATTGTACACTTGTGATATATATTTTTCAATATTATACACCGATACGCGAACGCACGTACCGATGTGGACTTGTAATAATTTTCAAATGTTTCGATACGCGAACGCACGTACCGATGTGGACTTGTAAAATTTTCAAATGTTTCGATACGCGAACACGCGTCATATTTATTATGTTATTTATTCGTGTTACAATTATACTGCACTTTGTGTTTCTGGCTACAGAACGACCACGCATCTCACTGAATACCAGCATCATGCTGCTTATCGAATCTATATATCCGGAGGACTCTTATTATTAGTGACGACGAACGCATCTGCACTATGGGCCGTCAAATCGATCAATGCGTGCGCTCGTTCGCCACTTTGAATGTTATAAAATTATAATATATCAATAGGTCAAATTAACTATATGGACTTGTGATATATATTTTTCAATATTATACACCGATACGCGAACGCACGTACCGATGTGGACTTGTAAAATTTTCAAATGTTTCGATACGCGAACACGCGTGTCCATTTAAGGACACGAAACAGGAAATAGTTCAAATGAACGAACGAACAAAACATTACAATGATGTGCAGTAATAGATATCTGTACGCGTACACCGGTATCGATATGAACTTGTAAAATTAAATTTCAATCCGATACGCGAACGCACGTACCGATGTGGACTTGTAAAATTAAATTTCAATCCGATACGCGAACGCACGTACCGATGTGGACTTGTAAAATTAAACTTCAATCCGATACGCGAACGCGTCATATTTATTTATTTAATTAATTGGTTTATGAATATAATATTAGATATTGATTATTCCTTTATTCTTTATTTCATGGTTTTGCTTGTTCAAAATACATAAAATTGTAAAACAAAAACACACACACACAACCTCAGTCAAGTTCCGGGGACATTATTCAATAAAATATATAACAACCACCTAATATAAATCACTTCGGCGTGTTTCGACACGACAAAGATGTTACGCGGATACACATACCTGCAGTCGTACATACATATATTAGACGAAGCGCCGAGCGGTGCATGTCGTCGAAATATTAAACTGTGTCGGGCGACGTCTCCGTTATTATACACGGTCAGACGTTCAATAGCGTCCGTTTAATTAACGCGTATTGCTTTCGGCGTGCGAGCTTTGTCTTCGCCACGTCGTTAAAGTATCGCTAAATCACGCACGTCGCCGAGGGCGCGCGCCTCACCATAAAGGGCGCGCTCGAGGGACGGTAACTTATGATTTGAATTCTCGTTCACGGATATGATCTCTCTAACACCGGGCTATCACGACCCAAGAAAACGTTTGTGTTAAACGTGTTGTAATAAAGTGAAGTATTTAAACAAAGTCTCGTTGTCGAACGTTCCCATGAATCGGACGCGAATGCTCCGTCCACAGTAAGTCTGGAAGAACGCGTAGCGAGTGGTGAGATATCCATTCTCTACCGTGAACAGACCGAATACGTATTCATGTAATATACGTCACCGGTGCGTCTGAGCGTTTTATTACGCTCGCGCATCGCGTTGCACGTGTCTCGCGCTGTGTGAGACGGGTCGCCTCGTTCACGCGCTTGACGTGCGAGCGGCAACGCCACACACCTAGTTTCGCACTTGGTGGTGGGTTGTACGCGCGCTCGTTGATGCGTGTACGTTCGAAGCGCACGTCTTTGTCAGCTCCTGGTTGATCCTGCCAGTAGTTATATGCTTGTCTCAAAGATTAAGCCATGCATGTCTCAGTGCAAGCCGTATTAAGGCGATACCGCGAATGGCTCAATATATCAGTTTTGGTTCCTTAGATCTTACCTCGGTTACTTGGATAACTGTGGTAATTCTAGAGCTAATACATGCAATCAGAACTCTGACCAGTGATGGGATGAGTGCTTTTATTAGATCAAAACCAATCGACGGAGGGCCTCGCGTCCGAAGTCGTTAATTTTGATGAATCTGGATAACTTTTGCCGATCGCACGGTCCTGCACCGGCGACGCATCTTTCAAATGTCTGCCTTATCAACTTTCGATGGTAGTTTCTGCGACTACCATGGTTGTCACAGGTAACGGGAATCAGGGTTCGATTCCGGAGAGGAGCCTGAGAAACGGCTACCACATCAAGGAAGGCAGCAGGCGCGCAAATTACCCACTCCCGGCACGGGGAGGTAGTGACGAAAAATAACGATACGGGACTCTTACGAGGCCTCGTAATCGGAATGAGTACACTTTAAATATTTTAACGAGGAACAATTGGAGGCAAGTCTGGTGCCAGCAGCCGCGGTAACTCCAGCTCCAATAGCGTATACTAAAATTGTTGCGGTTAAAAGCTCGTAGTTGCATTTGTGCGCCGCGCTGTCGGTGCACCGCATCCGCGGTGATACTGACACGTCTGCGGAGCATATCGTCAGTGAGCCGTCGGTAAAACGACAGTTCAATATCAAAATCTATCGCGGTGCTCTTCGTTGAGTGTCGAGATGGGCCGACAATTTTACTTTGAACAAATTAGAGTGCTCAAAGCGGGCTCAAAATGCTGCTTGAATATTTCGTGCATGGAATAATAGAATATGATCTCGGTTCTATTTTGTTGGTTTCAGAACTCCGAGGTAATGATTAATAGGGATAACTGGGGGCATTCGTATTGCGACGTTAGAGGTGAAATTCTTGGATCGTCGCAAGACGAACATCAACAACATTTGCCAAAGGTGTTTTCATCAATCAGAACGAAAGTTAGAGGTTCGAAGGCGATTAGATACCGCCCTAGTTCTAACCGTAAATATGTCATCTAGCGATCCGCCGACGTTACTACGATGGCTCGGCGGGCAGCTTCCGGGAAACCAAAGATTTTGGACTCCGGGGAGTATGGTTGCAAAGCTGAAACTTAAAGGAATTGACGGAAGGGCACCACCAGGAGTGGAGCCTGCGGCTTAATTTGACTCAACACGGGAAATCTCACCAGGCCCGGACACCGGAAGGATTGACAGATTAACAGCTCTTTCTTGATTCGGTGGGTGGTGGTGCATGGCCGTTCTTAGTTGGTGGAGCGATTTGTCTGGTTAATTCCGGTAACGAACGAGACTCTAGCCTGCTAAATAGGCGTCGTCATTTAGGTGTGCGTGGCTTCGGTCACGCAACTCACTGGCGACGTATTAAAATTCTTCTTAGAGGGACCGGCGGCTTCGAGCCGCACGAGATTGAGCAATAACAGGTCTGTGATGCCCTTAGATGTCCTGGGCCGCACGCGCGCTACACTGAAGGAATCAGCATGTTCTCCCTGGCCTAGAGGCCCGGGCAACCCGTTGAAACTCCTTCGTGCTGGGGATTGGGGTTTGCAATTATCCCCCATAAACGAGGAATTCCTAGTAAGCGCGAGTCATAAGCTCGCGTTGATTACGTCCCTGCCCTTTGTACACACCGCCCGTCGCTACTACCGATTGAATGATTTAGTGAGGTCTTCGGACCGACACGCGGTGGCTTCACGGCCGTCGGCGTTGCTGGGAAGTTGACCAAACTTGATCATTTAGAGGAAGTAAAAGTCGTAACAAGGTTTCCGTAGGGAACCTGCGGAAGGATCATTAACGTAATATAAATATGCGCGAACGCCGTTCGTACGTATATATTATATTTACAATATAAATAATCCGAATAAACGAAAGTTTAAACAATTGCGACGATAGTCCGCCGCCGCCGCCGTCGCTCCGTGAGCGCGCGCGATTGGCACGCGCACATATACGTGCGTGCGTTCTAACGTTAGCGTAAACATCGTCGACGAAACACCTAGACACCGACCTAGCTAATCGTGTACGGTGTAGTTCGATGATAGTGACGCGCGAGTCGTTAGTGCGCCGCGACGTATGTGTCGCGTGCTAAATCGCGCGCCGTCGGTTTGACGCGCGGCGCTCCGGACGGTCGAAGCGAGCGCCCACTGGGACACACCAAACGGAACGTTGACATGGTAAGAATCCGCGCCATCGAGTTTCGGTCCGTAAAGAGTGCGCGCTATACAAAAGCGAAATCCAGCGGCTTAGAATGTTCACGGCGTTAACGCGAGCCATGTAAAATGGTAACCGCGTTGACGTCCGTAGTACCGTAATACCAACGGTCACATATACATTTCTAATGATATCATGTTCTTTTTGGATTTTTCTTTTCCGTTCGTTTTGTTTTATACTTTTTCTTTGTATGAAGAAATAAAAGCAAAAACATAAACGAATATTACGAAGGATAACCTCTCACGAGGCATGGGATATTTCGTGCATGGAATAATAGAATATGATCTCGGTTCTATTTTGTTGGTTTCAGAACTCCGAGGTAATGATTAATAGGGATAACTGGGGGCATTCGTATTGCGACGTTAGAGGTGAAATTCTTGGATCGTCGCAAGACGAACATCAACAACATTTGCCAAAGGTGTTTTCATCAATCAAGAACGAAAGTTAGAGGTTCGAAGGCGATTAGATACCGCCCTAGTTCTAACCGTAAATATGTCATCTAGCGATCCGCCGACGTTACTACGATGGCTCGGCGGGCAGCTTCCGGGAAACCAAAGATTTTGGACTCCGGGGAGTATGGTTGCAAAGCTGAAACTTAAAGGAATTGACGGAAGGGCACCACCAGGAGTGGAGCCTGCGGCTTAATTTGACTCAACACGGGAAATCTCACCAGGCCCGGACACCGGAAGGATTGACAGATTAACAGCTCTTTCTTGATTCGGTGGGTGGTGGTGCATGGCCGTTCTTAGTTGGTGGAGCGATTTGTCTGGTTAATTCCGGTAACGAACGAGACTCTAGCCTGCTAAATAGGCGTCGTCATTTAGGTGTGCGTGGCTTCGGTCACGCAACTCACTGGCGACGTATTAAAATTCTTCTTAGAGGGACCGGCGGCTTCGAGCCGCACGAGATTGAGCAATAACAGGTCTGTGATGCCCTTAGATGTCCTGGGCCGCACGCGCGCTACACTGAAGGAATCAGCATGTTCTCCCTGGCCTAGAGGCCCGGGCAACCCGTTGAAACTCCTTCGTGCTGGGGATTGGGGTTTGCAATTATCCCCCATAAACGAGGAATTCCTAGTAAGCGCGAGTCATAAGCTCGCGTTGATTACGTCCTGCCCTTTGTACACACCGCCCGTCGCTACTACCGATTGAATGATTTAGTGAGGTCTTCGGACCGACACGCGGTGGCTTCACGGCCGTCGGCGTTGCTGGGAAGTTGACCAAACTTGATCATTTAGAGGAAGTAAAAGTCGTAACAAAGGTTTCCGTAGGGAACCTGCGGAAGGATCATTAACGTAATATAAATATGCGCGAACGCCGTTCGTACGTATATATTATATTTACAATATAAATAATCCGAATAAACGAAAGTTTAAACAATTGCGACGATAGTCCGCCGCCGCCGCCGTCGCTCCGTGAGCGCGCGCGATTGGCACGCGCACATATACGTGCGTGCGTTCTAACGTTAGCGTAAACATCGTCGACGAAACACCTAGACACCGACCTAGCTAATCGTGTACGGTGTAGTTCGATGATAGTGACGCGCGAGTCGTTAGTGCGCCGCGACGTATGTGTCGCGTGCTAAATCGCGCGCCGTCGGTTTGACGCGCGGCGCTCCGGACGGTCGAAGCGAGCGCCCACTGGGACACACCAAACGGAACGTTGACATGGTAAGAATCCGCGCCATCGAGTTTCGGTCCGTAAAGAGTGCGCGCTATACAAAGCGAAATCCAGCGGCTTAGAATGTTCACGGCGTTAACGCGAGCCATGTAAAATGGTAACCGCGTTGACGTCCGTAGTACCGTAATACCAACGGTCACATATACATTTCTAATGATATCATGTTCTTTTTGGATTTTTCTTTTCCGTTCGTTTTGTTTTATACTTTTTCTTTGTATGAAGAAATAAAAGCAAAAACATAAACGAATATTACGAAGGATAACCTCTCACGAGGCATGGGATGGTGATCTCCGCGCCTGCGGCTGGTTGATCGAAAGATAGTACGACCTTTTCAGGGCGGAAACCGGCAGGTAAAACCGTGTCTCCCGATCCTTCCGTACCCGTAAAGACAACAACATTATTTAAACGATTACCCTGGACGGTGGATCACTTGGCTCGCGGGTCGATGAAGAACGCAGTTAACTGCGCGTCATAGTGTGAACTGCAGGACACATTTGAACATCGACATTTCGAACGCACATTGCGGTCCGTGGAAAAATATCCAGGACCACTCCTGTCTGAGGGCCGGCTGTTAAAAAATATTAACCACACTGTTCGTCTTACGTTGCTCGCGCGACGGTATCTCGAACAATTGACGGTTCCGTTGGACGGTACGATGGTATGTTAGCCTAACAGCGCATCGCGTATCTACCACGGTCCGTTTAAATATTTTGTATACGATAAACGATATCACGACTGTCGTGTTGGTCGGAGCGCACGCGCGTACGCGACGTTTCATGCTGAAAGCGTTACGCGAGCGGCGTCCCATCGACGCGCGACTCTTCGACGTAACAATCGATAGAGGGCATGCGCGATTCGATACGGTGACGTACCGTCTCGTTCCCGGCAGGTTTAACCGCCCACGGGAACGTTTAGGCGTGAACGTTGCGAGCGCGTTCGACGTTTCGACGATATACGACTAGTCGTCGTTTATGTTCGTATATATAATACAGTACGGGAGAGGGTTCGAGAGTGCGTTCGTGTGTATCGCTTACGCGCTTCGATCCTCACTCGCGATGAGTAGGCGGACTCGACGTCCGAAGAGGCGCCTCTACGACCGTTACGACGCCGTCGTCAGCCCCCCGCGGCGACGGCGTAAGGCGTCGTTCGGTCGTCGTAGCGCTGACGGATATCGTGTCTGCCTCGATTTTTATCGTTGGCCTCAGATCAGGGAGGATCACCCGCCGAATTTAAGCATATTAGTAAGCGGAGGAAAAGAAACTAACAAGGATTTCCTTAGTAGCGGCGAGCGAACAGGAAAGAGCCCAGCACTGAATCCCGCGGTCGTATCGAACGCGGGAGATGTGGTGTTCGGGAGGTTCCGCTTTCTCGTCGTCGATACTCCTGTCAAGTTCGTCTTGAACGGGGCCGTTTTCCCGCAGAGGTGCCAGGCCCGTAGCGACGGAGGGCGGCGGCGAGAGGACTCTCTAAGAGTCGGGTTGCTTGAGAGTGCAGCCCTAAGTGGGTGGTAAACTCCATCTAAGGCTAAATATTACCGCGAGACCGATAGCGAACAAGTACCGTGAGGAAAGTTGAAAGAACTTTGAAGAGAGTTCAAGAGTACGTGAAACCGTTCAGGGGTAAACCTGCGAAACTCGAATGAACGAACGGAGAGATTCATCGTCACTCCGCGGCGTACGCGCTCACGCTCTGATGTAGTCCGTCCCTTAATCGGGTAGCGGTCTTCACGGGCCGGGCGCGTCGACGTCCGCGGACGGCGTGCACTTCTCTCTCAGTAATGCATCGCGACCCGTTCGACGTCGGCCTAAGCGCCGTCCGGTAGCCCAATTCGTTCCGTGTCAAAAGCGGACGGTTGGACCGCGACGGTGGCCGACCGGCCGTCGGACGGTAGAAGACACGAATCGCGCACGCGCAACTTACATAAGCGCGTCCGGCCCGACGCAAGACAACGTCGTCATCGAGTCCTGCCGTTGTGCGGACATCGGTGCGGCGCGTCTGTTGTCGCAGCCGTGCAGTCTCGGACCGTGCGCGTCTCAGTCGGCGATGATTCAGTTTCGGGCACTCGCAGGACCCGTCTTGAAACACGGACCAAGGAGTCTAGCATGTGTGCGAGTCATTGAGTTGTGTTAAAACTGAAAGGCGCAACGAAAGTGAAGGCGCGCGCTAGTCGCGCGCTCAGGAAGGATGGAGCGTCGGTCTCGATCGACCTCTCGCACTCCAGGCGTCTCGTTTCCAATCCGTGAATGTAGGCGCGCTCTGAGCAGAGATGCTGGGACCCGAAAGATGGTGAACTATGCCTGGTCAGGTCGAAGTCAGGGGAAACCCTGATGGAGGACCGTAGCGATTCTGACGTGCAAATCGATCGTCGGAACTGGGTATAGGGGCGAAAGACTAATCGAACCATCTAGTAGCTGGTTCCGTCGAAGTTTCCCTCAGGATAGCTGGCGTCGATGACGAACAGTCTCATCCGGTAAAGCGAATGATTAGAGGCATTGGGGCCGAAACGACCTCAACCTATTCTCAAACTTTAAATGGGTGAGAGCTCCGGCTTACTCGAACGATGAAGCCGGAGATCTGATGACAGTGCCAAGTGGGCCAATTTTGGTAAGCAGAACTGGCGCTGTGGGATGAACCAAACGTAGTGTTAAGGCGCCTAAAAACGCTCATGGGACACCATGAAGGCGTTGGTCGCTCATGACAGCAGGACGGTGGCCATGGAAGTCGGAATCCGCTAAGGAGTGTGCAACGACTCACCTGCCGAAGCA
>JAGSMU010000076.1:167500-186098 GCA_029286865.1 Teinopalpus imperialis
TTAAACTTCAATCCGATACGCGAACGCACGTACCGATGTGGACTTGTAAAATTTTCAAATGTTTCGATACGCGAACGCACGTACCGATGTGGACTTGTAAAATTTTCAAATGTTTCGATACGCGAACGCGTCATATTTATTTATATTATTTATTCGTTAGAATTAGTATATGCACTTTGTGTTTCCGGCTACAGAACGACCACGCATCTCACAGAATACCAGCATGATGCTGATTATCGAGTCTATATATCCGGAGGACTCTTATTATTGGTGACGACGAACGCATCTGCACTATGGGCCGTCAAATCGATCAATGCGTGCGCTCGTTCGCCACTCTGAATGTTATAAAATGATAATATATCAATAGGTCAAATTAACTATATGGACTTGTGATATATATTTTTCAATATTATACACCGATACGCGAACACGCGTGTCCATTTAAGGACACATTTGAAATAGTTCAAATGAACGAAAGAAGAAAACATTACAATGATGTGCAGTAATAGATAACTGTACGCGTACACCGGTATCGATATGGACTTGTAAAAATTAAACTTCAATCCGATACGCGAACGCACGTACCGATGTGGACTTGTAAAATTTTCAAATGTTTCGATACGCGAACACGCGTCATATTTATTATGTTATTTATTCGTTACAATTAGTATATGCACTTTATGTTTCTGGCTACAGAACGACCACGCATCTCACAGAATACCAGCATAATGCTGCTTATCGAATCTATATATCGGAGGACTCTTATTATTGGTGACGACGAACGCATCTGCACTATGGGCCGTCAAATCGATCAATGCGTGCGCTCGTTCGCCACTCTGAATGTTATAAAATGATAATATATCAATAGGTCAAATTAACTATATGGACTTGTGATATATATTTTTCAATATTACACACCGATGTGGACTTGTAAAAATTAAACTTCAATCCGATACGCGAACGCACGTACCGATGTGGACTTGTAAAATTTTCAAATGTTTCGATACGCGAACGCGCGTCATATTTATTTATGTTATTTATTCGTTAAATTAGTATATGCACTTTATGTTTCCGGCTACAGAACGACCACGCATCTCACAGAATACCAGCATAATGCTGCTTATCGAATCTATATCCGGAGGACTCTTATTATTGGTGACGACGAACGCATCTGCACTATGGGCCGTCAAATCGATCAATGCGTGCGCTCGTTCGCCACTCTGAATGTTATAAAATGATAATATATTCGACGAACATTGAAATTTATTTCATCCTATAGACCATCACACGCACAGTGTGCACGTCGACACTCATGTATTGGCGGCTTGTTGAAATGTACATAATTGTACACTTGTGATATATATTTTTCAATATTATACACCGATACGCGAACGCACGTACCGATGTGGACTTGTAAAAATTAAACTTCAATCCGATACGCGAACGCACGTGTCGATGTGGACTTGTAAAATTTTCAAATGTTTCGATACGCAGACACGCGTCATATTTATTTATGTTATTTATTCGTTACAATTAGTATATGCACTTTGTGTTTCCGGCTACAGAACGACCACGCATCTCACTGAATACCAGCATCATGCTGCTTATCGAATCTATATATCCGGAGGACTCTTATTATTGGTGACGACAGACGCATCTGCACTATGGGACATCAAATCGATCAATGCGTGCGCTCGTTCGCCACTTTGAATGTTATAAAATGATAATATATCAATAGGTCAAATTAACTATATGGACTTGTGATATATATTTTTCAATATTACACACCGATGTGGACTTGTAAAATTTTCAAATGTTTCGATACGCGAACGCACGTACCGATGTGGACTTGTAAAATTTTCAAATGTTTCGATACGCGAACGCACGTACCGATGTGGACTTGTAAAATTTTCAAATGTTTCGATACGCGAACGCACGTACCGATGTGGACTTGTAAAATTTTCAAATGTTTCGATACGCGAACACGCGTGTCCATTTAAGGACACATTTGAAATAGTTCAAATGAACGAAAGAAAACATTACAATGATGTGCAGTAATAGATAACTGTACGCGTACACCGGTATCGATATGGACTTGTAAAAATTAAACTTCAATCCGATACGCGAACGCACGTACCGATGTGGACTTGTAAAAATTAAACTTCAATCCGATACGCGAACGCACGTACCGATGTGGACTTTAATAATTTTCAAATGTTTCGATACGCGAACACGCGTCATATTTATTTATTTAATTAATTGGTTTATGAATATAATATTAGATATTGATTCTTCCTTTATTCTTTATTTCATGGTTTTGCTTGTTCAAAATACATAAAATTGTAAAAAAAAAAAAAAAACACACACACACACACAACCTCAGTCAAGTTCCGGGGACATTATTCAATAAAATATATAACAACCACCTAATATAAATCACTTCGGCGTGTTTCGACACGACAAAGATGTTACGCGGATACACATACCTGCAGTCGTACATACATATATTAGACGAAGCGCCGAGCGGTGCATGTCGTCGAAATATTAAACTGTGTCGGGCGACGTCTCCGTTATTATACACGGTCAGACGTTCAATAGCGTCCGTTTAATTAACGCGTATTGCTTTCGGCGTGCGAGCTTTGTCTTCGCCACGTCGTTAAAGTATCGCTAAATCACGCACGTCGCCGAGGGCGCGCGCCTCACCATAAAGGGCGCGCTCGAGGGACGGTAACTTATGATTTGAATTCTCGTTCACGGATATGATCTCTCTAACACCGGGCTATCACGACCCAAGAAAACGTTTGTGTTAAACGTGTTGTAATAAAGTGAAGTATTTAAACAAAGTCTCGTTGTCGAACGTTCCCATGAATCGGACGCGAATGCTCCGTCCACAGTAAGTCTGGAAGAACGCGTAGCGAGTGGTGAGATATCCATTCTCTACCGTGAACAGACCGAATACGTATTCATGTAATATACGTCACCGGTGCGTCTGAGCGTTTTATTACGCTCGCGCATCGCGTTGCACGTGTCTCGCGCTGTGTGAGACGGTTCGCCTCGTTCACGCGCTTAACGTGCGAGCGGCAACGCCACACACCTAGTTTCTCACTTGGTGTGGTGGGTTGTACGCGCGCTCGTTGATGCGTGTACGTTCGAAGCGCACGTCTTTGTCAGCTCCTGGTTGATCCTGCCAGTAGTTATATGCTTGTCTCAAAGATTAAGCCATGCATGTCTCAGTGCAAGCCGTATTAAGGCGATACCGCGAATGGCTCAATATATCAGTTTTGGTTCCTTAGATCTTACCTCGGTTACTTGGATAACTGTGGTAATTCTAGAGCTAATACATGCAATCAGAACTCTGACCAGTGATGGGATGAGTGCTTTTATTAGATCAAAACCAATCGACGGAGGGCCTCGCGTCCGAAGTCGTTAATTTTGATGAATCTGGATAACTTTTGCCGATCGCACGGTCCTGCACCGGCGACGCATCTTTCAAATGTCTGCCTTATCAACTTTCGATGGTAGTTTCTGCGACTACCATGGTTGTCACAGGTAACGGGAATCAGGGTTCGATTCCGGAGAGGAGCCTGAGAAACGGCTACCACATCCAAGGAAGGCAGCAGGCGCGCAAATTACCCACTCCCGGCACGGGGAGGTAGTGACGAAAAATAACGATACGGGACTCTTACGAGGCCTCGTAATCGGAATGAGTACACTTTAAATATTTTAACGAGGAACAATTGGAGGGCAAGTCTGGTGCCAGCAGCCGCGGTAACTCCAGCTCAATAGCGTATACTAAAATTGTTGCGGTTAAAAGCTCGTAGTTGCATTTGTGCGCCGCGCTGTCGGTGCACCGCATCCGCAGTGATACTGACACGTCTGCGGAGCATATCGTCAGTGAGCCGTCGGTAAAACGACGGTTCAATATCAAAATCCTATCGCGGTGCTCTTCGTTGAGTGTCGAGATGGGCCGACAATTACTTTGAACAAATTAGAGTGCTCAAAGCGGGCTCAAAATGCTGCTTGAATATTTCGTGCATGGAATAATAGAATATGATCTCGGTTCTATTTTGTTGGTTTCAGAACTCCGAGGTAATGATTAATAGGGATAACTGGGGGCATTCGTATTGCGACGTTAGAGGTGAAATTCTTGGATCGTCGCAAGACGAACATCAACAACATTTGCCAAAGGTGTTTTCATCAATCAAGAACGAAAGTTAGAGGTTCGAAGGCGATTAGATACCGCCCTAGTTCTAACCGTAAATATGTCATCTAGCGATCCGCCGACGTTACTACGATGGCTCGGCGGGCAGCTTCCGGGAAACCAAAGATTTTGGACTCCGGGGAGTATGGTTGCAAAGCTGAAACTTAAAGGAATTGACGGAAGGGCACCACCAGGAGTGGAGCCTGCGGCTTAATTGACTCAACACGGGAAATCTCACCAGGCCCGGACACCGGAAGGATTGACAGATTAACAGCTCTTTCTTGATTCGGTGGGTGGTGGTGCATGGCCGTTCTTAGTTGGTGGAGCGATTTGTCTGGTTAATTCCGGTAACGAACGAGACTCTAGCCTGCTAAATAGGCGTCGTCATTTAGGTGTGCGTGGCTTCGGTCACGCAACTCACTGGCGACGTATTAAAATTCTTCTTAGAGGGACCGGCGGCTTCGAGCCGCACGAGATTGAGCAATAACAGGTCTGTGATGCCCTTAGATGTCCTGGGCCGCACGCGCTACACTGAAGGAATCAGCATGTTCTCCCTGGCCTAGAGGCCGGGCAGCCGTTGAAACTCCTTCGTGCTGGGGATTGGGGTTTGCAATTATCCCCCATAAACGAGGAATTCCTAGTAAGCGCGAGTCATAAGCTCGCGTTGATTACGTCCCTGCCCTTTGTACACACCGCCCGTCGCTACTACCGATTGAATGATTTAGTGAGGTCTTCGGACCGACACGCGGTGGCTTCACGGCCGTCGGCGTTGCTGGGAAGTTGACCAAACTTGATCATTTAGAGGAAGTAAAAGTCGTAACAAGGTTTCCGTAGGGAACCTGCGGAAGGATCATTAACGTAATATAAATATGCGCGAACGCCGTTCGTACGTATATATTATATTTACAATATAAATAATCCGAATAAACGAAAGTTTAAACAATTGCGACGATAGTCCGCCGCCGCCGCCGTCGCTCGAAGAAATAAAAATTGACAAGTGCAATAAAATTACGTAATTATAAAACTAAAAATAACAAATTAGAACTAGAAATGGCCGAAATGCGGCGCAAGATGAGTATCTAACGATAAGGTTAAACGAATGCTACAATAAAAACAAATTTGGACTGTTTGAGATTCTAATACACAAAGATATCGGTGAATTCCTATAAAACAGGACATCACCACTACATCTCGGTTTCACAGAAAAAGTCTATTTTTTCCTAATTCTGTGTGTTTTTCTTACAGGTTTACCTGATTCGATGCTTGTGGACCGGGACTGACCGGTCAGAGCAAAACCAGCACGAAAAACGAAGAAATAAATTTTTACAGTGGCAATAAAATTACGTAATTATAAAACTAAAATAACAAATTAGAACTAGAAATGGCCGAAATGCGGCGCAAGATGAGTATCTAACTATAAGGTTAAACGAATGCTACAATAAAAACAAATTTGGACTGTTTGAGATTCTAATACACAAAGATATCGGTGAATTCCTATAAAACAGGGCTGTACCACTATACCTCGGTTTCAAAGAAAAAGTTGATTTTTCCTAATTCTCAGTCTTTTCTTTCCAGGTTTCGCCTGATTCAACGGTTGTGGACCGGGACTGACCGATCAGAGCAAAACCAGCACGAAAAACGAAGAAATAAATTTTTACAGTGGCAATAAAATTACGTAATTATAAAACTAAAATAACAAATTAGAACTAGAAATGGCCGAAATGCGGCGCAAGATGAGTATCTAACTATAAGGTTAAACGAATGCTACAATAAAAACAAATTTGGACTGTTTGAGATTCTAATACACAAAGATATCGGTGAATTCCTATAAAACAGGACTTCACCACTTTCAGATCTTCGTTAATTCCTTTATTTTATTTGACGTACATTGGGTACAGTCGTACTGGATTTTGCTCTAAAGTTTTCATAAATGATACATGATAACCCTTCCAGGCAGACGCGGTGGTAACATCTACATCAGTTCACAGGGATGTCTGCGTATGTACATCTTTACTTTTGTTGGAGACAGATTAAGATGTTATGGGTCACAGTTATCATTTGCAATCATGAACCCATAATATTATATAAAATCCTTTATGATTACATATTGTACGAGTAAATGTTACGAATTACATAAAGTCACAGCAAACTTAAACTGGCTATGTCGTAATACTAAGGGTTAATAACATCACTACGAACACCAGAACACTTTGTAATTGCGTACTCTGTACTCTCCTTTCAACATTACATCTTGGGAGGTTTCAAAATTTGACCATCAGAGACGAAACGCTTTAAATATCCTTGACTTATTAAATAATGAATGACTTGGCTTTAAATATTTTACTGCTGGCCGTATGAGGAATCTCAAATTAGCTTGGATATGGAAGAGCAATGCTCGGTGTTTCTTTTAAGATATCTCAAGTAGTTCTTATTTAATCGTTATATCTATTTTATTAATTTTGTGAACCTTTCTGAAAAGAAAAATATATATTATTTAGTATGCTAAGAATAGCTAATATATAATATACCGATCCGACTTATCCTTATCCTTATCCTCATCCTTATCCTTATCCTTATCCTTATCCTTATCCTTATCCTTATCCTTATCCTTATCCTTATCCTTATCCTTATCCTTATCCTTATCCTTATCCTTATCATATCATATCCTTATCCTTATCCTTATCCTTATCCTTATCCTTATCCTTATCCTTATCCTATCCTTATCCTTATCCTTGTCCTTATCCTTATCCTTATCCTTATCCTTATCCTTATCCTTATCCTTATCCTTATCCTTATCCTTATCCTTATCGTATCCTTATCCTTGTCCTTATCCTTATCCTTATCCTTATCCTTGTCCTTATCCTTATCCTATCCTTATCCTTATCCTTATCCTCATCCTTATCCTTATCCTTATCCTTATCCTTATCCTTATCCTTATCCTTATCCTTATCCTTATCCTTATCCTTATCCTTATCCTTATCCTTATCCTTATCCTTATCCTTATCCTTATCCTTATCCTATCCTTATCCTTATCCTCATCCTTATCCTTATCCTTATCCTTATCCTTATCCTTATCCTTATCCTTATCCTTATCCTTATCCTTATCCTTATCTTATCCTTATCCTTATCCTTATCTATCCTTATCCTTATCCTTATCCTTATCCTTATCCTTATCCTTATCCTTATCCTTATCCTTATCCTTGTCCTTATCCTTATCCTTATCCTTATCCTTATCATATCCTTATCCTTATCCTTGTCCTTATCCTTATCCTATCCTTATCCTTATCCTATCCTTATCCTTATCCTTATCCTTATCCTTATCCTTATCCTTATCCTTATCCTTATCCTTATCCTTATCCTATCCTTATCCTTATCCTTATCCTTATCCTTATCCTTATCCTTATCCTTATCCTTATCCTTATCCTTATCCTTATCCTTATCCTTATCCTTATCCTTATCCTTATCCTTATCCTTATCCTTATCCTTATCCTTATCCTTATCCTTATCCTTCTCCTTCTCCTTCTCCTTCTCCTTATCCTTATCCTTCTCCTTCTCCTTCTCCTTCTCCTTCTCCTTCTCCTTCTCCTTCTCCTTCTCCTTCTCCTTCTCCTTCTCCTTCTCCTTCTCCTTCTCCTTCTCCTTCTCCTTCTCCTTCTCCTTCTCCTTCTCCTTCTCCTTCTCCTTCTCCTTCTCCTTCTCCTTCTCCTTCTCCTTCTCCTTCTCCTTCTCCTTCTCCTTCAATAGAAAACAGTCTTCAGAAGTGGCCACGCATTTTGAATCTTTGTCCAGGTCGTTACCGACCCCACCGTTATCACCAGTAGGTGAATTGTGTACGTATTTGTTACCCTTATTTTATATACATTAAAAAAATACGTTAGTTAGTACGCCTCCATACAAATTACGATATAGTTACGCCGTGACCCTTTTAACATTATTGAGAACTTATTTCGACTGGACATATCAATTAGTTGGAAGTAGAGGCTTCGGGTGTCACATACATACAATACTATACCTTAAATGTATAGAGTATAGCTGCGTTATATATAAGATGGATAGGTTTCATTAAAAGTTAAATTTACTTTGAAATTGAGATAGTTTAATAAATAAATATGTACAACTGTCATCTCGTTATTGTATGAAACGAAATCCACGTCGTATCTGTTAGTTTATGAACAATCGGAATCTACGATACTTTTTGTGAGTATTGCTGTTGGTCCAGAGACCTTTACAGCTTTATCTAATCAGAATCCCGAGCAGGAGGCCCGCTGAGTAGGTAGACAACGACGACGCTGCGAAGCTGGCGCGGAGACTGCTGCTGCACCAAGGCTGCACTCCGACCCCTGTGGACGAAGACCGTCGACAACAGAAGGGGCGATAATACGTTCGAGGCCCCACATAAGGAGGTACGAGACCTCGACTATATTATATTCGATTCGATATTTAGAAGCGGCCTAGAATACGAGTAAATCGCGTGTAAGGCGCTGTGCGAGGAAGACGACGTCGCGCTCCCCGGCGAATGCGGTGTGGTGTGTCATTCAAATTTAACATAAGCAAACTACAGGTGGCCGACAGTACGAAGAAGTGCTACCTGCTTTACGTAATGAAATAAGCCTCTGAAAATTTTAATATAAAAAATATTTTAAGATAAATTAATATATTTAGCTGTAATATTAATGTATCAGCTCACTGCTGTGTTTTGTATGGTCAAGTCACCCAGTTAAGTTCATTGTACTTGTGTTGGACCTATTTATATTATTTTTAAGATTACTAAGGTACAATATTGCTTTAATATGTAATATTTAAACACAGTATCATATATAGAAAGAAGTTTTGTTGCCGTTTCAAATGCAGTTTAGGACAATACACCATTAGATTAAAACCTTTGGAAGTTGATAGATGCAGTTGGCTCGCAGTGGTACATTGATACAATATGTGGTAAGTTTTGTGTTCAGCGGTAGATGGACAGATGAATGAGATAATTATTAGTAGACTAAAAATGAAATATGAATTATAATGAAAATATTATAATATATAAATGAAATTAAACATACAAATAGTTTATAACCTGGATTACAACTTGGGCCCCTTTTATCTAGGTAAATGAGACAACTGTCAGAATTTGTATTAAAACTAGTATCTGCCTGTGACTTCAGAATAGTCAAGAGAAATGAAAAATGTTTGAGTGGCTTTGGCTTTATGTTCCTCAAAAGAGTATTCGGTGCCCAAAACTTACATGTACAGACAGAAAATATTAATTCATATAATGTTTTCTATATATTTTCTATAAATATTGTTTTTATTAGTCACAAAATTTTTATTTGTTTGGATTCAATTGTGAAGTTAACGTAGACAAAGTTGCAGACGGAGAAATTTTATTAAGTTAGTGCATGCGTTCCGGTATTTACAATACTTGATTTTTGTGATTTCATCGTTTGATCATTTTAAGTAGTCTATTAAGTTTGTTTCTATAACGTATTGATTTGAGAACTCCTGGTGTTATCCGTGATTTCAATTTCAAAATTTAACTAAATTAAGAGAAAAAAAAGATGGGCACATATATATATTTTCTTGGATCACCTTCCTAACCTAATCTTGTTAAAAGTTGGTCCAATTGCATGTTTTTAATTAATTTAAATTTATAATAAGGCATTTAATCGTTTGATGTTATGTAATATATAAAAATACATAATTGAGTCATAGACGTTCAAAAGTCATTGGCTCCTATCATCAATTATTACGTAATTTACGTAAACGGAATATCAACTGCCTAGATTAACCACATTTCCTTTCTAAAAGACGCCTTTATGAGTTTATGGCATCGTGGATTACCCAGATTATAAAACGTCTTGAAAAACAATTTGTCTTTGAACAAATATTATATGTAGGCACGGATGGATCCCAGATGAGGGCAGAGCGATTTCAAAACTCTACTAGTCGTCCACATCCGTGTCTACCGCCCAAGTCTTGGTTGTTGGGAATAATAACATAAAAGTCTCCTATTTTACGTTCCAGCTACCATCTAAAACATTTTCTTTTATTTAAAACTAAGCTTATTCTATGCAGACTCTATGCTGGATTCTATTACACAGACATAAAGACTTTTCAAATCATCTAGAACGCCTTCTTGGTACAGTATTCAATACATTTTTGGTCTTAGAAAGTATACCCATATTTCCTTATCATCGTATTCGCTTAAATAAATAGATAGCTAAAATGGCTAACCAAACGGTTGCGACTACTAATATTTTGAATACAGAATGCGAGCAAAAAGAGTTCTATCCCGCACTGCCTGCACTAATGAAAATGTTAATTGCTGATTTACCACATGCTCAGCGGTAAAAGAATAACATCGTGAGGAAACTATCTATGAAATATATATACAAATTATCTTTCTAGACCACTTATCCACAGTGAACCATGCTCCAATATCTTTTCTTGCGGGATGTTTCAATGTGTGATATATACGTACATATAAGACATTGTTTTTTTACCTTTGTATATTTATATATAACACTACATGTAAATATATAAATTATATATATATATATATATATATATATATATATATTATTAATGGTTAGTGTTTATTGTAGCTAATCAGAGTTTCAGGGCGTCCTTTGGACTTTTTAAAAATAAAAGACTAAACTTAATTACAAACTAATTTAATTAACGTGTTGCCATAGTGGGATGCCAACAACGACTGCCCTAAACCATCATTACAAACTAAACGTTAAAATGTCTTACTGTAACTTAACCTACGTGGGAACATAACAATGCTCTGTTACGAAAGCACTGCAGGTGTGCTTTTATGCTGACATACGCACAATGTGTACAGGCCGTGCTTCCATAACTCCTCCCTCCTCAAGTGCGAAATTATCGGTAATACTTGGATTCCGATGATTTCATACCTCAAAGAATAAGTGAGATTTATTTTTCCAAATTATTATACTAATACATATTATGACTTAAATTACATAGAGCAATACTGTTCCTAAACTTACACTGTCGGTGTACACTACACTTTCACTTTTCACTGGTTCACTTTTTAATAAATAGGACAGATGTTGTAAATCATCCAAATTTAGATTTCGTAAATGTGCGGTCTTGTTCCAGTTAATACAGGTTTCCTCCAATTTTGGTAGAGCAGCAATCGGAGTTACTCTATATTGTACATTTCTTGAATTAATTTGCCTTTTGTGTAATTTAAATTTTCCCAAGTAGACACTGCAGTCTTCATTAATATCAAGGATATATGTTCCCTTAATTGATTGTCTTTTTACATCATCGGTACATATTTCTGTAAGTAATATGTCCTTTCTCGTGTAAATTATCCAGGTAGAGGAATCAATAGCCTGTACCTTAAGGCTTTCCAGATCGATTATAATCGGTTTACACAAACTAAGATTTGAGGCAAAATTCATTAGTTGCTCGGTGCACGTATTTTCTGGATACAAAACGATGTCATCTTGCTTACATAGAAATTGGTTGGCTGCAATCTCCTCACATGGGCTAACTAATGGCAAGTACATGGGACCTTTCACCATAAGGTAGGGATATTTGGGAATGATTGCAGTAGTTTTATCTTTAATATTATCAAAAATAGGCAAGGTATAAATTTTAAAATAGTTATAAGTATTACCATCTGTTAGCGGAATTTCCATAATGAATGTTATATGGTTTTCTTTTACAAATGCTTTTAAAGACATGGTTCTTTCTAACATTACTAATGTGTTTTCTGACACTGGATATATTAAGCTTTCAGTTTTAGATATATTATGTAACAATGTTAAAAGTTCAGATGGATCAATGATCGCTTGATGTAAAACAGAAACTTTACTAAATGATAGTGCTGTTTCAATTTCGCTTATAGTTATGTACATGGTTCTAAAATTACTTATAAACATATTAAACATGCTTAGGACATATGTAGAGTATATAGAGTTGTTTTCTTTAGTAGCTATATTTTTTACAATTCTTTCGATGCGTTTTATTCGCTCATCTAAAATCTGAATATTCTCCTGTATGGTACCGGTTTTGTTTGTTATAGAATCGAGCATTTCTGATATTATACTAATTTTCTTACTCGTGTGTATTTGATTTATTTGCAGCTGTGATATTTGATTATCATAGTTAACAGCATCTTCGTGATCTAGATTACCGGTAAGAATTTTAATCATGGATCCAAGAGGGTTGATAAGGCCACGCTTAAATCGTTTTGAGGGAATAAGCTGCCTAAACTTCTCTGCTGTCGAATTTAGTAAATACTCTACTTGCAGTTTCATATTTTGGAACTCGTTTACATATGGCTTATGCATGTCTACTAAATTACTAAATTCCTTATATTTATTAATATTTAATACTAAGTCATCTTCGATTACCTTAAAATTTAGAAGTTTAATTATAATCCACTTATCCTTTTCTTTATATGCTTGTCCCTGCTTAACAGGTAATAATCCAGGGTTATCTTTGATCTTTTGAAGTTGAAGGCCCTGGATCGTAACCATCAGGTTCAAGATCGCGATGATCAGGAATGACCTGCGAAGGGCGTTTAACATTTTTTAAGGGTACTTTAGCTAGTCTATTTCCTATCTTTACCGGAACTACGTTTCTATCTATTTTTCCTTGTACTATCGCTTTATGATATCTAGGTTTATCTTTACTTTTTCTTATGTTTATATCTTTTACGAAGATAACGTCTTTTAAGCCTAACTCTGTTTCGCCTGCTTTCTTCACTCTGGCCTTTTCTTTTTCTACGCTAAGTTTTTCAGCTAAGTATTTATACAGATATTTGGTTCTTTTTGCATGATCTTTAACTAACTGTTGAGTATATGCCTTTTCAAAGTCTACATCAAAGATTTTACCAGAGTCTGTATGTCGAAGGCTACTTCGAAAGGTGTAAGTCCTGTTGCGGAATGTATTGTGTGGTTATATGCCATTATAGAGTAGGTCATGACAGAGGCGGCGTCTGTACATTGCGTTCATATTTTGCGATTCTATAAATTTCTGTGACTGTGGAATGAAATCTCTCAACTATGCCGGTAGAGTTAGGATTATTTGGAGTTGTTATGTGTATTTCTACTTTGTACATAGCTAAGAGCTCACGCATGAGTTCGTTATTAAATTCGGTGCCAGGGTCACATGTTATTTTTCTAGGAACACCATATGTAGAAAAGTATTTAATAAGAGCTCGCGCTACTTCTGTAGTCTGCCTACTAGGAATTTCGATAGCCTGTCCTAACTTACTAAACGCATCTACTGCTGTTAGATAATATTTACTTTCTATGCTAAATAAATCAATAAATATTTCTTGGAAAGGAGCATCCTGAGTTTGAGTTAGTTGTAACATTGGTTTTATTGGTTTACGATCATATTTCATTTGTTTACAAGGCTCGCAATTATTTATTACCGCCGCTACGGTGTCCTGCATATTTTGCCAAAAATAGTTCCTACGTATTCTAACTAATGTTTCTTTAATTCCCCTATGGCACGTCTTACCTTCGTGGTGTTTTAATATTATGGCTTTTTGTTCTTTTTCATCTTCTATGTAAACAACTCTGTCTGTACACTCAAAGAATTCTACAGAGCCTTTCTTAAAAAATTCTATTATGATTTTTGTAAATAGCTTTCTATGTGTTTCGCTCTCGAAATAAATAAAATATTTACGTTTGGGTACTATATAGTCTTTCAGGAATTGTTTAATTAATTCTTCATTATCTAAGGGAAGAAACACTTCTAAAACTTTCTGATTATCTCTAGAGAGATCTCGCACTTGTAACTTCTTTTGGAACCAGGAAAAAACTAATATTTGGTTTGGTTTGGTGTCAATTGCTTCTCTAAGGATAGGAATTCCTAACGAATCGGGCTCTATGTTCGATGTCACTGTATGCGTTTTACTACTATTACTCAGTGAAGGGATAGGGAAATTTTCTTTAAATAAATTGTGTGGGTCTGTCACGCTAGAGTCTGAGTCTGATATTGTCGCTATTTCTGATTTAAATTTTTCAAGTTCTTTAAGTTGTTTAATTACCTTTTGTATGTCATCGTCGTCTAAGTTAACATCCATTGATTCGTCGTCGCTAGATTCTATGGCGTTAAGTTTTATACGTGACAATGCGTCAGCATTAGTGTTTTGTTTACCGTTTTTATAAACTATAGTAAAGTCGTATTCCTGCAAGCGTAGACGCCAACGTGTCAATTTACTGTTCGGTTCTTTAAGAGAATATAACCAAGCAAGAGGTCTGTGGTCAGTAAAATTTGGAATTTGTGTCCGTACAAATAAGGTCTAAAATGTTTTACTGCCCAGATGATGGCTAAAGCTCGCGTTCTATTGTACTGTAACGCGTTTCTGTGTCACTAAGTGTGCGACTTGCATATGCGACTGGTTTGTCTGTTCCAATGGGTCCTTGAGACAAGACAGCGCCAAGAGCCACATTAGAAGCATCAGTTGTTAAAATGTAGGGCTTAGTTGGGTCAGGATATTGTAATAAAGGAGTGTTAGACAATACTTCCTTACACTTCTCAAAAGCATCTATGTAATGTTGATCAATATTTATTTTATTTCTCTTCCTTAAACAAGAGGTAAGGGGTTGGGTGATTTTAGCGAAATCTTTTATGAACTTCCGGTAGTATCCAACTAAACCAAGAAAACTTTTTATTTCTGTTGTCGTTTTAGGGATAGGATAATTTTGAATGGCTTTGATTTTGTCATTGTTGGGTCTTAGTCCGTCTTTAGTGATAGTATGTCCCAGGTACAAAACTTCTTTACGTAAAAATTCAGACTTATCTAATTGTATTTTTAGGTTTGTTTGTCTGAGTCGGTCAAACACTGCCCTGAGTTTCTGTAAGTGGTCTTGAAGACTAGAGGAATAAATTATGACGTCATCAAGGTATACGAGACAATGTATTCCTTGAAGGCCTCTCATGATGTTATCCATGGCTCTCTGGAAAGTAGCAGGAGCGGTCTTCAAACCAAATGGCATCCTTAAAACTCATAATGTCGTTTTTGTGTGCTAAAAGCAGTTTTTGTATGTCGTCTTTATTTACTTCTATTTGATGGTAGCCACTGGCTAAGTCTAGAGTTGTGAAATATGTGCTCTTGCCTAATTTATCGAATAAGTCATTTATATTAGGAAGGGGGTATTTGTCATCGACTGTAATGTCATTAAGTTTCCTATAGTCTATTACCATTCTGTATTTAATTTCACCAGAAGCGTCCAGTTTTTCGGAACGAGATGGACTGAGTGAACTCAAAGGAGAAAATGATTCTTGGATTACGTTGTCAGCTAAAAGGTTTTCAACCTGCCTATTAATTTCCGCTGTCTGTACGGGGGGTTGTCTGTACGGTTTAGTGTAAATAGGGTCTTCATTTCTAGTCCTAATGCAATGCTTAACCTGATTAGTAAAACTTAAGGGTATTTGATCACAATAGAATATATCTTTATATTCCTTACATATTTTTTTAATACTTTCTCGTTCCTCGTCGTTCATATGGCTTAGTCTTAGTTTGTTTAGATTGTCAGATAGCATTTGGTCAGTCTGTATGTGTCGGTCGTTTATATTATATGCGCGGCATTTCATCGGTATATGTTCTTCTATTAGAAAAGGTTTATTAACGCAAAGTTCCATCTGTTGGTCAAGTGTATTCTGTATTACTGTGGTTGCATAACCATTTTCACATTTAACTAACGCGGTGGGCATGCGTACGCCTTCGCAAAACTGTTTGTAATTTATTATTCCTTCTCCATTATACATATTAGTTGGTATTTTAGCTTTAATTTCGGTTCGCGCCGGAAGTATCAAAATGTGTTCAGTAATGTTATGAACAATAGGTATTACAGTGTTCGATGTTTTTAAGACATTATTCTTTAAATCTATGACCGCTTCTAGTTGTTTAAGGAGGTCATTACCTATTAATCCGTCGTATTTCGAATCAACATTATAGACATAAAATTTGTGGTTACCAAAACTGTCAAATATAGGGAACAAGGGTATCTGTATGACCTGGTTATGTTTACTAGATGCGTGTGTACTAATGACTTCAAACGGTTCGTATGTTATAAAGTTACAGTAATAGTCATTTGCCTTCCTCGGATGTATAAACGAACGAGTGCTGCCAGTGTCGATCATAAATTTTCCGTCTATTTCCGGTACATAAATATATGGCAGTTTTAGATTAGTGTCACAATTTAGTTTTATTCTTTCAGTCTGCTTGTAGAGGCTCGAATGTAAAAATTTTCGACTTGTGGAATTAAGTCTGCGGTGTCGTCATGATGCTTAGTCAGTTCGGTCTCGTCAAGTTCAAAGAAAGGATTTTCGGGTACAAAATCGTTGGGATAATAATTTTCTTCGCAATTATCGTTATCGTAATCGTAATTTACAGGATAATCAGGGTCAGGATCGTGCGAGGGGTTTAACTCTAGTTCGTTGAGACGAAAGCCCTGCTGAGGTGGTCGTTGCGGTGCCGTTCTCATAGTGACGTCCGTATTATTTTGTATTTGTTTATTTTGTGTGTTCTGTTGGTTATGGGAATTAAATTGTCGCGGATGCATTGGTGGCATTGGTTGATACCCAGGGGGTCTATAACCGAAATTTGGTCGGTATCCGAATTGTTGAGGAACATAATTATGATTATTCGTATTATATAAATTATGCGATGGGGCTCGTACCATAGCGTTAGTCGGTTTATTTGGTGGAATTCCGAAATTAAATTTAGGTGTATTATATTTACTATTAAATATTGGCTTGCCGAATTTAAAGGATGGCTGTGGGGCCATGCCAAATTTATAAGTCGGTTGTGATACCACGGCACTACTTGACTGTGCTTTATGGTTGTGGTTCACATTCAGCATTTTACTGCGCATCTGGTATTGATCGTAGAAGTTTACCTCTTCTAGTACTATAGACAAGGCCTGTTCTAAGGTACTTGGGCTTTTTAGTCTTACGATACGAACCATATTTTCAGGCAAATTATATAGGAATACCTGTAAGGCTGTGTTATTATAAATAATTGTTTTACTCATTCGTAAATTGCGATCACTTATTTGATTAACTTTTGACATCAATACTGATTTAACTGTTTGAATTCGTGCACAAAAATCGGTATGACTCTCATTTAATTTAATTTTTAAAGTTTCTAATTCGATAGCGAGACATTCTTCACTACGCGGATCACCAAAGTGTAACTCGAGCAATTCCTTGAACTCCGCCACGTCTGAATATCTTCGCGCTCGCTGATAAGAGCAGCTGCATCGCCCGTTAAGCGACTAGTAACTACATGCATTAAATATTCATTTTGTATGTTTGATGCTTTAAATTTATCAATGATGTATTCGCATTTACGTAAAATAAATTTAGGTGGCGTTTATTTCCATCAAATGTAGGGATAATTTTGTATATTTCATTCGGGATAAGTTTAATTTCTGACATTTTGTTGCTCTTTATTACTCTACACAATACTACACAAATAATAAGAATAAAATAAGAATCAAATAATATTAAAAGTGCTAAATTATTTATAATTATAGATATATAATATATTTATTAAGTGAATTTGAACTTAATAAATGTTTAAATTAACGTGTCTTAATTAAAATATCTATTACATTAAAATATAATTTAAGAAAACCATTAACTAGTCAAAATGGAAAACGTCTAATTCCAAGTTAACAAAGGGATATGAAGGAGGTGAAAAGTCGTACTCACCAGCCTGCCATGCCCATCAGCTCCAAGGCTCCAACTCTTGATTTATTTGTTTGGTTCGTCGGATCACGATGCTATATATCGCGCGTGTACTCGTGAGGATCGGAAGAATTTTATTCGCGAATTCGACTCGATAACGCGGAACAGCTTCTACGTGATCCTACCGGCTGCGCCAATCAAGTTTCAGGAGCGTCCTTTGGACTTTTAAAATAAAGACTAAACTTAATTACAAACTAATTTAATTAACGTGTTGCCATGAGTGGGATGCCAACAACGACTGCTCTAAACCATCATTACAAACTAAACGTTAAAATGTCTTACTGTAACTTAACCTACGTGGGAACATAACAATGCTCTGTTGCGAAAGCACTGCGGGTGTGCTTTTATGCTGACATACGCACAATGTGTACAGGCCGTGCTTCCATAACTAGCTTGTTAAATATTTCTTGTTATGAATATTATTGTTCTAGTATTTTCAACCGATTTTCTATTAATACCGCCCTTTATTCATTGGCGCAGGTTTCGCCTTTTCCAGCTGGCTTAAATTGGCCAGTGTGGTTTGTGCAATGCTGGTTAAGGCTTCGGCGGTTAAAATGCACGGTGGCCGGTAAACAGCACGTTGTGGCAGGCCGACAAGCGGCGGAACACATCATCCTGAATCACGTCATTGGATTTGTCTTCGAAGAAAGGTTTCGCCTT
>JAGSMU010000757.1:0-13988 GCA_029286865.1 Teinopalpus imperialis
AGTAAACCTCTATAAAAATAATCAGACAGCGAAGTCTTAAAACCTGTGGGTACCAGGCGACTCTACAGTATGTAGCCTTGCCCTCGAAATGGCGTAAACCGGGGTCGACCTTATATCGTCCACAATCGTGGGAACAGTATGGAAAATAAAACAAACAAATATATGACGGCAATGGACAGTGATGACGACACGAGTGACTCTATGCTCAGCGTAGAGTCATTCAACGAACGGACATACGTGAAGAAACGTCCTTCTAAGGACGCAGGTACGTGGCGGAGGTCCTCTTAACAGTGTGACACAATAGAGGAAGCAGCCAAGGCACAACATTCGGCCAAGAGAGGTCGAGGGCGACCTCCGACCACGGGCGAGTACGTGGGACTGGCCCAGGCTAAAAATGCAGCTGGTAGCCAGGAGGGAGGAGGAGAGGTTGGAGGCGGAGGCGACATCGCCGCGTCGTCTCGTCAGCCTGTGCCGGCAGGATATCAACCCTGTCGGAGTCGACATCCAACGATGACGACTTCGAGCCGGCATCGGAGCTACAAAGAGGATTGAGGACAAGGCCGGCGTCATCTCCATGGTGGCCAAGGTCTAAGAACCTGAAGGGCATCTGGGTGAAGGCTGAAGGAGGCTGCAGAGACCGTTAGTGAGGACCACTAAGACTCTGCAGCGCCGCTGTACCTCAGAGGAGACGACGAAGCTGCAGGCGGACAACGTCGCCTCCCAAGGCGAGGTGTCGGAGTTGAGGAAGGAGGTGGCATACCTGCGGATGCAGGTGGACACGCCCAAGCCAACACACAGAGGAAGCGGGCAAGGAGGAGTCAGGTGTTCGATCACTGACCAGGTAGGGTCAATGATCAACGCCAGGTTCGCGGCGCTGGAGGATCGTCTCCGCCCGAGAAGCGCCTTCGCCTCCACTGGCGGCGCGGATAGGAGACCGGAGGCAGTGCTGGTCCTCGGTTCCGTCTCTGCACCCGCCCAGGCACCGGTTGTCGCAAAACCGCCTGTCAAGGCGGCTAGTGTTAAACCGGCTGTCGCCGTACAAGTGCCGCTGCCCAGAAACACCCAAAGCGGAGCGGCCTGAAAAAGCGGAGCCAGAAGACGGCAGCTGAGGCCTCCTTCACACCAGCACCACAACTACAGACGAACCGTGGACTACGGTGGTGAGGAAGGGGCCAGAAAAGCAAGGGTGGGAAGGTGATCAAGAGTGTTAAAACCTGCAAAGAAGGCAAAACCAAGCACCCCAAGATCCTCTGCTGTGGTGGTGACCCTGGAGCCGGAGGCTTCTGGCGGCGGGCGTCACCTACATCGATGTTATTACCGAGGCGAAGAAGATCAACCTTCGCCTCCCCGGTATAACCGAAATGTGGTTCCGTATTCCAAAGCATAAATTGAATGTTCGAGATCCCTGGCGCAGACAGCGACAAAGGCGGACGCCCCGCACAAAAGCTGAAAGGAGGTGCTCGCAGCGGCGGGCAAGCGAGTGCGGGTATCCAGACCGGCGAAGACAGCTGAGATCAAGGTCTCATTCAAGATGACTTCTGCCACAGCAGAGGAAATAGTGGCGGCTGTGACGAAGGTTGGCGGCTGTCCCAAAGGACGCTGTGAAGTGCAGCGAGATCCTGCGGTATCCCGCAGGCCCGGGATGGCCTGTCCGTGCCCCGTGGCTGCCGCCGTGTGGCAGCCGACGGGCGCCTTTATGGTATCCTGCGGCGTCCGCGGTCAGCTGGTGGAGCCCTCACCTCTGAGGTGCTTCCGATGCCTTGGAAGCGGGCCATGTGAGGGCTCAGCGCGGCGCCGCAGTCGACCGGGGAGCTCTGCTTCCGCTGTGGTCAGCCTGGCCACAAAGCGGCGCAGTGCTCCGCTGCCCCTGGCAAGCAGCGTGCCGCCGCGAAGAAACCAGCGACCACAGGATGGGAGGGAAGGCCTGCCTGCGCAGTCAAAGAGCGGAAAAGGCCGGTCCGCCTGTTGCCACTCGGCAACCGACCAGCCAGCCGATGGAGGAGGAACTGTCCCACGACCCCGGACCCTCCACAGCCGCCGCAGGGGATGAGGAGAGGCAGATACCTCGATTCCCCCTTACGACTCGAGGATGGACTCAAAGTCTGTCGTCTGTCGAGTCAAAGGAGAGGTGAAGCGCCCGGTGTTCCCGCGCTTCAAAACAGGCCCAGTCTGCCGGGGCCACACCAACTGGCCGCCACCCGCTGTGCACGCGCGGAAGAATGCTCAGCGTACCCGCATGCACAGTACTTGGGTGGAGCGAAGGAACACCGTGGTTTTAGTCGGTGCGAGTCCGACATAACTCCGCCCTCGTCCCCGCGGGGTGGGTGCATGCGTAGGCATTCCCCACGAAAAAAAAAAAAAAGGTTAGGTTAGGTTAGGTTAGGTTAGGTTAGGTTAGGCTAGGTTAGGGCAGTTACCTCGACGATGCCGTCAGCCCGAGCGATGTCGCGGCGGCGGTGGCCGAGGCTGGAGGGTGTTCGGTGGACGACGTGAAGGTCGGAGAGGTCCACCGAACACCCATGCGTATGGGCACGTGCTGGGTGGTGCCCCGCAGCGGCGCTGCGTAAATTGGTGACCGCTGGGCGCGTACGCGTGGGCTGGGGATCTGCTGGGTGGAACTCTTTGACCTCAGGCCCATGCACTGCTTCCGGTGCCTGGAGAAGGGGCACGTTGGTAGCAGGTGCCCTAACCCGGCGAACTGAGCACGCGCGCTGCTACGCTTGTGGGGAGAACCGGGCACAGGGCCAGAGAGTGCAAAGCTCTGCACTCCGCAAATGTCCACTGTGCTCGGACTCGGGGCTGCCCTCTAACCATCGTCTTGGTAAGAGTGCGCCCCACCATCAAAGAAGAGCGGAGAAAACCACCTCCTCCTGCCCCACAAGCGCAGCAGCAGTCCCAGCGGCACCAGCCGCACCCCGGGCACCAGCTCGGGGATGGAGGTCGCGTAGGGCCTTCGCACCCCTCAGCGAACTTCAGGAGTAACCTGAACCACTGCCGCAGTGCTCTTCCAGCATTTGTTTATGCAGACCACAGGAGTGCCCGGGTTGCTCTGGCGGTAGTGGCGGAGCCCTATGCCGTGCCGGACCACCCTCACTGGTTCGGCGATGAGCTGGGTTCCGTAGCGATCTACTGGGGGTGGAGAGGGTGTCCCACCCCTTGCCCCTATTGGGAAGGGGTCAGGCTTCGTTGCAGTGCAATGGGGCACCCTGGCCATAGTTGGCTGCCACGTCCTCCCGCGAGGTCCCTCGCCGACTACGAGAGGTGTACCTGACGAGGTGGCACACTGCGTTCGCAGGTGCCTCCTCGTCCGTCGATTGTCCTGGGAGACTTCAACGCCCATTCCAGGGCGTGGGGAACTTGCAGCCGTGACAGTCCGAAGGGAGAGACGGTGATGGAATGGGCGGCTGGATTGACCTCCGATTGGCAAATCGGGTCCGTAAGCACGTGCGTGCGGTGGCAGGGGAGTCGGTCGCGGATCTTACATGGGCGACTTCGCCGCGATGCGCATGTTGTCGGGCTGGCGGGTTGCAGAGAGGTGGTCACGTTATCCGACCACCGCCATATTTTATTCGATCTGGTAATCCGCCGCCCCGACGCTGTCACCAGCCGCCGAGAAGGCAGTCACACGCGACGTTGGTGTCTCATGCGGCTAGACCGAAGGACTTGCTCGGGGCCGCCGCCAACGTTACAATATGGCCGAAAGCGCCGAAGGTTCCGTCCGATCCGGAAGTGGAAGCGAACTGGTTCCCGGGACACGTCAGCGCGTATTTGACGTCGATACTGAACCAGTCGCCCAGCGCAGGAGCGGTGTACTGGTAGTGGTCAGCAGAGATCGCGGAGCGCGAGCGATCTGCTTGCGGAGCCGCCGCCAGTACACCAAGGAGGCCAGGAGGCGAAGGCGAGCTCCGAGTGAGGAGATAGCCAGACTCTACAGGCGTATCGAGCGGCGGCGTGCGGGCAGTTATCTGCAACGCCAGGTCTCGGTCTGGAGAGCTCCTGGAGGGACTCAACGAGGATCCGTGGGGCGTCCGTACAGGATGGTGCTAAGCTCCGTCCTTGGACGCCCCGGTGACAGAAGCTCTCGTCCGGCCCTCTTGGGAAGAGTGATTAGCTCGCTCTTTCCGGAGGGTCAGTCAAATCCTCAGTCTACCCCAATCTTCGTGTCATTGGAGTGAAGAAATGGGGGTGACCGCACAGAATGGACCGAGCCGTGGGAGCCCGCTTGAGAAACCAGAACACCGCGCCAGGACCTGACGGAATTCCCGGCGGGTCTGGGTGTGTTGAGTCTGGCTACCCTCGAGGGCTGAGCTGAACGGCTGTTCGCAGCTGCTCCGTTACCCTCGTTCCCTAGGGCCTGGAAGGAGGCCCGAATGGTCACCATAACGAAGAGGCGGGCGGAGTCGCAGATTCTCCTCTGCGTACCGTCCCATATGCCTGTTGTTGGACGAAGGGCTGGCAGAGTTATTCGAGAGAATTCTTGCCGCCCGTCTCAACAAATCTGTCGCAATCGGTCCCCGATCTCGCCGAAAACCGTTCGGTTTTCCGACGGGAGCGTTCAACCATCGACGCGGTCCTGCGCTACGTCCGCTCCTGTGAACGGGCTGTCCCGGGGCGGAGTGGCGTTGGCGATAAACATTGACATCGTCAGCGCCTTTAACTCCTGCCCTGGGACGCGATTAGGACTCGTACACCATGGGTGTCCCCTACCTGCAACGAACGTGATCGTGGACTGCGACAGGTACATCGCCTGTACATGGACCGAGACGGTACGAGGATCCGGAGGAGATCAAAGTGTGGGGTTCACAGAGACGGTTTGGGCCCGTTGCTGAATCTCGCCTACGACTCTGTTCTGCGAGTCGAAAGGCTCCCCGCTGGCGTATGTCGTCTGTTACGCTGACGACACGTTGGTAGTCGCCAGCAGGGACTCCATCGAAAGGACCAAGGAGCTCGCCGAGCTGGGGCGAAATCGTCGTCGCCAAAGTCCACGAGTTGGGACTGGAGGTAGCGCCTCACACAAGACCGAGGCGCTATGGTTCCTGAAACTGCCGCGGGCGGGGAACCACCCGACTCGTGCGTCCAGTAGGTGAGTCTGGGGGTGGAGTGGGGCGGTATGAAGTACCTAGGCCTCACTCTGGACAATCACTAAGGGCTTCGAAGAGCATTTCAGGCGCCTGGTCCCCGGATCGAGAGGGTGGCGGGTGCTATGCACGGCTGCCCCGATCTCAGGGGACCGAGTGAGGAAGTTCGCCGCCTCTATGCACCGGGGTCGTACGATCCGTAGCCCTCTATGGGGCGCCCGTATGGGCAAAGAGGCTGGCCATCCGACGCTGTAGGACTGGATCTACAGCGTCAGCGTAGGATAGCCATACAGGTCGTACAGGATACCGGACGGTATCGTTCGAGGCGGCGACAATCCTGGCTCGCTTTCCCACCTCTGGATATTCTGGCGGACATGGACGCGAGGTGTATCACCGGATTCGCGTCTACACTTAGGCAGTGATGGCGAGCCAGAGGGCGCTCGAGACGGTAAAACGGCAGGAACGACGTATCGCATTCGCGACGTGGCGCGCACAAGGCTCCGCGAGGAGCAGAATGCGCCTGAAACGCGTCGTCGGAGCATTCCTGCCGGTCTTCGAAGCCTGGATGCAGCGACGAGGAAGACTCGCCTACAGACTTACGCAGGTGATCACCGGGCTGATTTGCTTCGGTGATTACGCATTATGGAAATCGGTCGCGAGGAGCGACGGCGAATTGCTTTACTGTGGCGGCAACGACCAAGACTCCGCATCGCACACGCTCGCCGCTTGCCCGGCGTGGGAAGCCGAGCAGCGGGTGTAGTCAGTCACATCGGACGGAACCTGTCCTATCGGCAGTCGTGTCGGCGATGCTGCGCGGGGAATCGGCGTGGAGGCCGTAGCCTCCTTCTGCGAGACGTAATGGTCCGAAAGGGGACTGGCGAGCAGGACAGAGAGGACCGATCCTGCTCGGAGACAGGGCGACGCAGCTCGCGCGCCGCCGTCACAACCCTCCTATCGGTGATCCCCTACCGTAAACGGGGCCTACAGGTCGCTGACGATCAGGTGGGGGCTCCGACCGTCCAATGTACTTGACCCCGGGGAGGACGACGGCACGACGTGGTACCGTGTCGTCGTGATGGTTCCGTATAGGGTTCTGGGGTGCGGTCTTACGCACGCCCCAGGACGGAGCTATCCCAGCGAAGCGCAGGGGTTACGGTGCGTTCTAACGGAATCCGCGACCCCCTCGCGAGCGTTAGTGGCGACCACCGGTAGGGTTTTAGTCGGTGCCCGAGTCCGACACTGTGCCCATGCCCCGCGAGGGCGGGTATGCGAAACATTTCCCACGCTAAAAAAAGGTTAGGTTAGGTTAGGTTAGGATTTGGGGTTAGGTTAGGTTAGGTTAGGTTAGGTTAGGTTGGGGTGCCACGTCAGAAAACCTCCTCGAGTGCCTGGTCTCGTTTGAATTTCCTTTGATACTGTGGCCGGAAGGCATGGAACAGTACCCTGGGCACTGGTGATGACACGTTGTTTGCCCGGTGGCGAATGTTGTTCTGACAGGGGGGGATAAGCTGCTCTGCGTATTGTCCCTCTGATAAGCAGAGGGCACAGTGGAAGGTGGCAGGGGTTGCATTTCTTTTGATTTTCGTATCCGGAGGAAGGCAGCGAACGATGACTGCGCATTGGGCACTGGTGACGATACGTCGTTCTCAGTGCCCAATGCGAAAAGTTGATGTTGCATTTCCTTGATCAAAGTATCCGGGGAAAGGCAACAAAATGAGGTGTGCATTGGGAACTGGTGGCGATACGTCGTTGGCAGTGCTTAATGCTCCTGATGTGGGGGACAGGCTCGGTGGCACTTTTACTGCCGCCGGGCACTCAGCAAATCGAAGCGTTGTGGGAGTTTCATTTCTCCTTGATCCAAAGTATCCGGGGAAAGGCAACAAATGATGGTGAACAGAGGTGACGATATGCGTTTCAGTGCCACAATGCTCATAGTGGAGGACGGGCTCGGTGTGCACTTACACCGCCGGGCACTCAACCGTCCAAAACTGGGGGAGTTACGTGGCTCTCTGGCGCGCCGTAACCCGCTGTGCACAAATCAAAGACCCCAGAGTTGACGATTATGGGTACGTCGAAGTGCTGCGGAGCGGAGGGCTTGCCTTAATTAGCCAAGCCCGCGAGGAGTAAATCTCTATAAAATCAGACAGCGAAGTCTTAAAAACCTGTAGTGCCAGGCATTTACAATTGTGTAGCCTTATCACTTGGAATAGAAGGCGTCACTTGGGGACAAACCCAGCTACTTCGTCCTATAATCGTGGGAACTAATATAGGAATTTACAAAAAACCAGCATATCCCGGAGGTGTAAGGTGAGGGAGGGAGAGCGACTCTATGCAGGCGAGTCGCGAAGAGGATTTTGCGGGGAGAAAGCGACCGTCCGCGGACGCTGATAGCGGTTCAGTCCGATAACGGGCCATGATAGAGGGTAACGGTGTTGGTAAGAACATCTGCAAAAAGAGGTCGAGGGAGACCTCAACGGGCAGAGTATGGCCCAGAAAGCAGCAAGGCGATTTCGCGCTGCTAAAGGAAGAAGAAAAGTTGGAGGCAGAAAGAGAGGTCGCATCTGCAGCTCGACAACTCCGCGCTGACATAGAATTACAACCCTGTCAGAGTCGTCGTCGAACGATAGAAGATTTCCAGCGGCGTGCGGCTGGGGAGAAGATCGAGAGGATAACATCGCCCTCATAGCCAAGGTCGCCTCCAAATCAAAAGAACCTGAAGGGCACTTGGGTTAAAAGTGCTAAAAGGACGCTGCAGAAAGAGATCGGGCGGACGCAGGTATTTTAAGTGTTTGCCTCTGAGAAACAGAAGAGGCTGCAAGCGAGCAACATTCGCCTGCAAGGTGAAAGAGGTTGAGCAGTTGCGCAAAGAGGTGAAGGAGATGCGGTTGCGCATGGAGGCAGCCAGTGAACGTGGCTGAATTCCAGCTGAAGGCAACGAGGATCTGGTACGTTCAATCATCTGTCAGAGGTAAGGGACGATGATGAACGCCAGATTCGCTGCTGGAGGACCGCCTCCTCCCCGAAAAGCGCCTCCGTCACTCCGTTGGCGGCAGATGCGAGGGGCAAGTGCGGTGCCTACCGCCTCTGCCGGTCCATGCCTCTGGCTCGGCTGCCCCAGCCGCCTGCCATTTCGGCCAGCAGTGAACGGACAGTCGTCGCTGGGGTTATGTAGCTCCGAAGGAGAAGGGCAAGGAGGAAGGGTAAGCGCAGAACCCACTAAAGAAGTATTCAGACGATTCCTGAGCCCCGATCTGTGCCCACCAGCACCTCAGTCATGGAAGAACCCGGACTAAGGTGGTAGAAGGAGCTTAAGAACAAGAGCGGCAAGGTTGTAAGAGTCCTGGCAATCCTGCACCGGGCCGGCAAAAGATTGCCACCTCGATCGACCGCTGTCGTGGTGACACTGGCGCCGGAAGCGGTGGCGGCAGGTGTAACTTATGCGGAGGTTATCTCCAGGGCTAAAAGAGGAAAGTCGACCTCTCTGCCCTCGGGATAGCAGAACACCGATTCACACATGCGCCACGGGGGCTCGTATGTGAGATCCCCGGCGCGGGTGCCCAGCAACGACAGGGCAGATTAGCCGCCAAATTGAGGAGGCGCTCGCAGACAAAGGTGTGCGGATAGCCAGACCAGCAAAGACAGTGGAGGTCAGAGTTGCTGGTCTGGATGACACCCACCACTGTGGAGAAGGAAGTGAGCAGCCGTGGCGAAGGCCGGTGGCTGCCCCAAGGAGGTGGTGATGAAATGTGGCCAAATCCCTACGTGATCAGGCTGGACTTGGGGTGGCCTGGGTCAGATGTCCTGTGGCGGTAGCCAAAAGGTTGCAGATGGCGGAGCTTATGATCTCGGGTTTCAGCCGTGGCGAAATAGTGGAGCCCACACCTCTGAGGTGCTTCCGCTGCCTGGAGTCGGGACATGTGAGGGCCCAGTGCGACGCCGCAGATCGACCGGGGGCTGTGCTTCCGTTGTGGTCAGTCTGGCCACAAGGCGGCGCCAGTGTTCCGCCAACCCGCGTTGCGCTGTGTGTGTCGCAGCCAAAAAGCCGGCCGACCACAGGATGGGAGGAAGGGCCTGCACCGCGCCTCCCAAGAGAGGGAAAAGGCCAGCTGGGCGTCGCCGAAGCAACAGGGCACCAAGACCACAAGTGGAGGCGATGGAGGATCCGAAACCGGCCTCGCAATGAGCTACGGCCTTCGCGTAGTTCAGGCGAACGTCAACCACTGTGCTCGAGCTCAAGATCTGCTCTTTCAGGTATGGCACGGTGGTTGACCCACGTAACCGTCGTTTCCGGAACCCTACCTGGTTCCAGAAAGGGATGGCTGGGCGGGAGACGAGGAGGGACTGGTCGCGGTATTTGCCCGGACGACTGCGGTGGCCCACCCGCTGGATTGGGTGGAGAAGAAGGGTCGTGGGTTCGTTGCGGCGGCACTGGTGGGGAGATAGTCATTATTGGCATTTATTGTCCCCAGCAGAAACCGCTCCGAGTTCGAGGGACTCTTGGGCGAGTCGGGCTCTCATTGGCGGTCACCCTCATCACATTTTGGTGATGGGTGACTTCAACGCCAAACACCGTTTGGGGCTGTTCTGCCAACGATACGCGGGGGACGTTCCTGGAGGTGGGCACTGTCCGTAGGACTCCTGTCTGCTCAACCGTGGTTCCGGAACCCACATGCGTTCGGCTAGGGAAGGCTCCGTTGTGGACCTGTCGCTTCGCCAGCACTTCTGTGGCGCGCCGGGTTCACGGGTGGGAAGTCGTGTCTGGGGTGGAGACATGCGGACCATTTGTATATCCCGGTTCAGCGTCTCTGGCTCCGACGGCTCAGTTAATCCGGGCGAGCGGTCGTCCGTGGTGACGGCCCGCGATGGAGCACTGAAAGCACCTCGACGGGGAAGTTCTCATCGAGGCTTCCTGGTGGAATCGTGGGTTTCCCCGAGGTGCAGCAACCACTGCGTGGAAGACGAAGCGTTGGCGATTCGCGCGTCAACTCGCGTCTGCGATGCGTCGATGCCGGGAGCCTCGACCGCCGAAAAGGCAGGTGTGCGCACAATTGGTCCGCCGACATCACATCAGGCTGCGCACGGCGTGCGTAGTCGCGAGACGCCAGTATACGAGGCAACGCCGGAGGAGACGCGCCGTGACGATGCGGCCGAGTCGTCGTTGCGCGTCGCTTACAGAGGGCCAGCTTCGCCTTCAAATCGCCATCGGCGGGAGGCCAAAGACTGGGGCGAAACGAGCTGCTGGAGACTCTGGACCGTGATCCGTGGGTCCTTACCGCATGGTGCGGAAACTTCGCCCATGAGCACCCCCTCTGACGCGGAGTGCCAGCCCCAGTTCGTGGACGCGTGGTTGCAGCTCTGTTCCCCAGGAAAGCACACGCCGCCGACCATGAGCCCGACTGCGCTGGATGCGGTTGCTGGCGGGGACGAGGTGGTACCGCCAGTAACCCAGGAGAGTTCGGGGCCGCGATCCTTCGACTCCGTTCGAGGAATACGGCCCGGACCGGCTGGCCCTGGCCGTGCGTGGGTCTAGCATCCGGCGCACTCGAGGGCAAGCTCAGGGGACTATTCGATGCCTGCCTAACGCAGGGCCGTTTTCCACGGGTGTGGAAGGCGGGCACGATGGTCCTTGAGGAAGGAGGCGCCCGAGGGACTCGCCCTCTGCGTACCGGCCCCGTAGTGCTGATGGACGAGGTGGCAGCTGCTTTTGGGCGATGTCATTGCCGGTCGCCTCGTCCGACATCTGGTGGGGTCGGTCCGGACTTGGACGATAACCAATTCGGTTTTCGCGAGGGCAGGTCCACGATACGTACGATCATGCGAGTGAAGAGAGGACGGCGGAGGAAGCAGTCGCCCGGGGTGAGGTCGTCTTGGCGTGTCTCTTGACATCGCCAACGCCTTCAACACCTTGCCCTGGGGTTGCATCGGGAGAGCACTCCGGTATCACCGGGTGCCGAACTACCTCAACGCATGATCGCATCCTATCTCGGGCAGGTCGGTGGCGTACAGGTGTCGGAACGCGTGGCATAGTCGCGTAGTGTCGTGCGGTGTCCCACAGGGTTCGGTTCTCGGACCGCTCCTGTGGAACATCGGCTACGACTGGGTACTTCGCGGATCCCTACTGCGAGGCCTCTGCGTGACTTTACTACGCCGACGACACCTTAATGACGGCAAGGGCGGCACCTATAGGGAGATGCACCATACGTGCTACAGCAGGGAGTGGCCCACGTAGTGATCGTATCCGAAGAGCTGGGTCTCGAGGTGGCCCGCCAAGTCCTGAGGCCTTGTGTTTTCACGGGCCTCGGGAGACGCTGCCACCTCCGGGACTGCACATCGTAGTGGGCGGAGTTCGCATCCGGCATCAAGTCCCAGATGAAATATCACCTGGGACTCACGCACCTGGACGGTCGATGGAACTTCCGGTGCCTCCTGACGTACCCAGGTATTGCGTGCGGCCGCAGTCCGGCAGCTTGCTGCCGAATATCGGAAGGTCGAATGCGGCTTGTCGGCACTGTACCTGGGCATGGTGCGCTCCATGGCGCTGTACGGGGAGCCACCGTGTGGAGTGACGCTCTGAATAGCCGGACAATCGCTCTTCTGCAAAGGCCCAGAACTGATGGCGATCAAGAGCGATCAGCGTACCACACGGTGTCCCACGAGGAGCGCGTGTGTGTGCTGGCAGCGTCCCTCCTGGGAACTGGAGGCGAAAGTTCTCGCGTCCGTTTTCTTTTGGCGTGAGGAAGCTTGATTGCGGTGCCAGTTCCCACCCACGAGGAGGAGGTTGATGCGGCGAGGGCGGAGCGTCGAAGGGTCATGGTGCGGAGGTGGCGGCATGCACTTCGACAGCCCAGGCGGAACCACGACCGTAGAGGCAGTACGTCAGTTCTCATTTGGTGGCTAGACAGACGTCACGGAGTGCCTCACCTTCCGGTTGTCGCAGGTGCTTTCCAGGGCATGGATGCTTCCGGGAAATGCCTGCACTTGATCGAAGGGGCAAACGAGGAGAGCTGTCACCACTGTGACGGCTGCCTCCAAGGCGGCAACACGCTGGAGGTGTGTCCGCGGTGGAGCAGGGCATCGCCGAGCACTGGTGCCGTAGTGGGCAACGACTTGTCGCTGGCGGCCGTAGTTCGCGCCATGATCGACAGTCGGGAAGGGTGGAGCAGCAGTGCAGGTGTACTGCGAGGCGGTGATGTCCACGAAGAAGGAGGCGGAGCGAGTTCGGGGAGTCAGCCGCCTCGGATCCAGTCCGCAGACGCCGCATCAGGCGAAGACGCAGAGCGTATGCGCTCGCCATTCCGCCCTGATACGACTCCAAGCTATAAGGCCAGGAGGTCCGTAGCTCAAAATGGAGTCGGCGAGGTGAAGCGCCTCGTGTTCCCGCGCTCTCCATAAAGGTTACCAACGGCCGGGGCCCGCAAAGCGAGCCGCCACTGCTGTGCACGCAGGACGAATGCGTAAGCGTACCCTTATGCACAGCACTCGGTAGGCAGAAGGAACACCGTGGGGAGTTTTAGTCGGTGAGTCCGACGCAACCCGCTCTCGTCCCCGCGAGGGCGGGTATGCGTAGGCATTTCCCCACGAAAAAAAAAAAAAAAAAGGTTAGGTTAGGTTGGGTTAGGTTAGGTTGGGTTAGGTTAGGTTAGGTTAGGTTAAGGTTGGGTTAGGTTAGGTTAGGTTAGGTTAGGTTGGGTTAGGTTGGGTTAGGTTAGGTTAGGTTAGGTTAGGTTGATTGGGATTAGGTTAGGTTAGGTTAGGTTAGGTTAGGATTAGGTTAAGGTTTTTTTTTTATAATGGCCCCATTTCCTGAGGGTCTCGCTAAAATATTCCCCGACATGAGTACTCAGGGACTTTAGTGTGCATTTAATAAATGTTTATTATCTGTGTATATAATTTTATTTTTAATCATCTTAAAATATACGTTTCTTCCTAAATTATTGCCTTTTATATAATATCTTTTTACTTTTCATTTACAAATTTGCATCTGACCTTAATATCTATGTACCTATCATATATCTACATCTTTTTAAACCTTATATCTATATATTATAAATATATATTTATATTATTCTATTTCTATTATTTTTGTTACTTTTTATTTATTTATTTTAATTTATTAATTGTACTTCTTCATAATGTATATATAAACTTAATGTATGTAGAAATAAACATAGTAAATGCAATTATATAATAAGAGCAAACCAGCACGAAAAACGAGGAAATAAATTTTTTACAAGTGCAATGTACCATGTAAATATAAAACTGAAGGTAAGCGATTATAACTAGAAATGAACTGAATGCGGCACGAGAACGGTGTCTAATGATTGTGACTACACAAATACTTCACAAAGAAAAAAACTGTTTGAGATAATTATGGACTTAATAACGAGAGGATATAGGTGATTTCCTATAAAACAGGGCTTTACCAATAGTGGTATAGACCACGGTTTCAAAGAAAAAGTCGATTTTTCCTAATTCTGTGTGTTTTTTCTTATGGTTCTACCTGATTCGATACTTGTGAACTAAGGACTGACCGGCCGAGAGCAAAAACAACTTTGAAAAAGGAAGAAACAAAAAATGTTAGAATTCCATTAAAATTACGTAAGTATAAAACTGAAGGTAAGCGGATTATAACTAGAAATGGCCTGAATGTACACGAGCACGGTGTCTAATAATTAGACTACACAAATGCTACAAGAAAAACTGTTTGGAGATGCTATGGACTTAATAACGAGAGGATATAGGTGATTTCCTATAAAACAGGGCTGTACCACTCATAACGCGGTTTCAAAGAAAAAGTCGATTTTTTCCATTCTCAGTCTTTTCTTTCCAGGTTTCGCCTGATTCAACGGTTGTGGACCAGGACTGACCTACCCAGAGCAAAACCAGCACGAAAAACGACACGAAAAACGA
>JAGSMU010000758.1:0-31477 GCA_029286865.1 Teinopalpus imperialis
GGAAATAAATTTTTTACAAGTGCAATAAAATTACGTAAATATAAAACTGAAGGTAAGCGATTATAACTAGAAATGAACTGAATGCGGCACGAGAACGGTGTCTAATGATTAGACTACACAAATACTACAAGAAAAACTGTTTGAGATACTATGGACTTAATAACGAGAGGATATAGGTGATTTCCTATAAAACAGGGCTTTACCAATAGTGGTATAGACCACGGTTTCAAAGAAAAAGTCGATTTTTCCTAATTCTGTGTGTTTTCTTACAGGTTTTACCTGATTCGATGCTTGTGAACTGGGACTGACCGGCCGAGAGCAAAACAGCACGAAAAAGGAAAAGAAACAAAATGTTTAGAATTCCATTAAAATTACGTAAGTATAAAACTGAAGGTAAGCGATTATAACTAGAAATGGCCTGAATGCGGCTTTTGAGAACGGTGTCTAATAATTAGACTACACAAATACTACAAGAAAAAACTGTTGGGAGATACTATGGACTTAATAACGAGAGGATATAGGTGATTTCCTATAAAACAGGGCTGTACCACTATAACGCGGTTTCAAAGAAAAAGTCGATTTTTTCCTAATTCTCAGTCTTTTCTTTCCAGGTTTCGCTTGATTCAACGGTTGTGGACCAGGACTGACCTACCCAGAGCAAAACCAGCACGAAAAACGAGGTAATAAATTTTTTTACAAGTGCAATAAAATTACGTAATTATAAAACTAAAAATAACAGATTAGAACTAGAAATGGCCGAAATGCGGCGTAAGATGAGTATCTTACGATAAGATTAAACGAATGCAAGAATAAAAAACAAATTTGGACTGTTTGAGATTCTAATACACAGAGATATCGGTGAATTCCTATAAAACAGGACATCACCACTAAAACTCGGTTTCAAAGAGAAAGTCGATTTTTTCCTAATTCTCAGTCTTTTCTTTCCAGGTTTCGCTTGATTCAGCAGTTTGTGGACCGGGACTGACCTACCCAGAGCAAAACCAGCACGAAATACGAAGAAATAAAATTTTTACAAGTGCAATAAAATTACGTAATTATAAAACTAAAAATAACAGATTAGAACTAGAAATGGCGAAATGCGGCGCAAGATGAGTATCTAACGATAAGGTTAAACAGATGCTACAATAAAAACAAATTTGGACTGCTTGAGATTCTAATACACAAAGATATCGGTGAATTCCTATAAAACAGGACATCACCACTACACCTCGGTTTCAAAGAAAAAGTCGATTTTTCTAATTCTCAGTCTTTTCTTTCCACATTTCGCCTGATTCAAGGTTGTGGACCGGGACTGAACCATCCAGAGCAAAACCAGCACGAAAAAGGAAGAAACAAAATGTTTAGAATTCCATTAAAATTACGTAATTATAAAACTAAAAACAACAGATTAGAACTAGAAATGGCCGTAATGCGGCGCAAGATGAGTATCTAACGATAAGGTTAAACGAATGCTAAAACAGGGCTATACCACTAAAACTCGGTTTCAAAGAAAAAGTCGATATTTCCTAATTCTCAGTCTTTTCTTTCCAGGTTTCGCTTGATTCAACGGTTGTGGACCGGGACTGACCTACCCAGAGCAAAACCAGCACGAAATACGAAGAAATAAAATTTTTACAAGTGCAATAAAATTACGTAATTATAAAACTAAAAATAACAGATTAAGAACTAGAAATGGCCGAAATGCGGCGCAAGATGAGTATCTAACGATAAGGTTAAACGAATGCTACAATAAAAACAAATTTGGACTGCTTGAGATTCTAATACACAAAGATATCGGTGAATTCTATAAAACAGGACATCACCACTACACCTCGGTTTCAAAGAAAAAGTCGATTTTTTCTAATTCTGTGTGTTTTCTTACAGGTTTTACCTGATTCGATGCTTGTGAACTGGGACTGACCGGCCGAGAGCAAAACAGCACGAAAAAGGAAGAAACAAAAATTTTTAGAATTCTATTAAAATTACGTAAGTATAAAACTGAAGGAAAGCGATTATAACTAGAAATGGCCTGAATGCGGCACGAGAACGGTGTCTAATGATTAGACTACACAAAAACTACAAGAAAAACTGTTTGAGATACTATGGACTTAATAACGAGAGGATATAGGTGATTTCCTATAAAACAGGGATGTACCACTATAACGCGGTTTCAAAGAAAAAGTCGATTTTTTCCTAATTCTCAGTCTTTTCTTTCCAGGTTTCGCTTGATTCAACGGTTGTGGACCGGGACTGACCTACCTAGAGTAAAACCAGCACGAAAAACGAGGAAATAAAATTTTTTACAAGTGCAATAAAATTGCGTAATTATAAAACTAAAAATAACAGATTAGAGACTAGAAATGGCCGAAATGCGGCGCAAGATGAAGTATCTAACGATAAGGTTAAACGAATGCTACAATAAAAACAAATTTGGACTGCTTGAGATTCTAATACACAAAGATATCGGTGAATTCCTATAAAACAGGACATCACCACTACACCTCAGTTTCAAAGAAAAAGTCGATTTTTTCTAATTCTGTGTGTTTTCTTACAGGTTTTACCTGATTCGATGCTTGTGGACCGGGACTGATCGGCCGAGCAAAAACAGCACGAAAAAGGAAGAAACAAAAATTTTTAGAATTCTATTAAAATTACGTAATTATAAAACTGAAGGAAAGCGATTATAACTAGAAATGGCCTGAATGCGGCACGAGAACGGTGTCTAATGATTAGACTACACAAAACTACAAGAAAAACTGTTTGGAGATACTATGGACTTAATAACGAGAGGATATAGGTGATTTCCTATAAAACAGGGCTGTACCACTATAACGCGGTTTCAAAGAAAAAGTCGATTTTTTCCTAATTCTCAGTCTTTTCTTTCCAGGTTTCGCTTGATTCAAAGGTTGTGGACCGGGACTGACCCATCCAGAGCAAATCCAGCACGAAAAACGAAGAAATAAAATTTTTACAAGTGCAATAAAATTACGTAATTATAAAACTAAAAATAACAGATTAGAACTAGAAATGGCCGTAATGCGGCGCAAGATGAGTATCTAACGATAAGGTTAAACGAATGCTACAATAAAAAACAAATTTGGACTGCTTGAGATTCCTAATACACAAAGATATCGGTGAATTCCTATAAAACAGGACATCACCACTACACCTCGGTTTCAAAGAAAAAGTCGATTTTTTCTAATTCTCAGTCTTTTCTTTCCACATTTCGCCTGATTCAAAGGTTGTGGACCAGGACTGACCTACCAGAGCTAAACCAGCACGAAAAACGAAGAAATAAAATTTTTACAAGTGCAATAAAATTACGTAATTATAAAACTAAAAACAACAGATTAGAACTAGAAATGGCCGAAATGCGGCGCAAGATGAAGTATCTAACGATAAGGTTAAACAGATGCTAAAACAGGGCTTTACCACTAAAACTCGGTTTCAAAGAAAAAGTCGATTTTTCCTAATTCTCAGTCTTTTCTTTCCAGGTTTCGCTTGATTCAACGGTTGTGGACCGGGACTGACCCATCCAGAGCAAAACCAGCACGAAAAACGAAGAAATAAAATTTTTACAAGTGCAATAAAATTGCGTAATTATAAAACTAAAAATAACAGATTAGAACTAGAAATGGCCGAAATGCGGCGTAAGATGAGTATCTAACGATAAGGTTAAACGAATGCTACAATAAAAACAAATTTGGACTGTTTGAGATTCTAATACACAAAGATATCGGTGAATTCCTATAAAACAGGACATCACCACTACACCTCGGTTTCAAAAGAAAAGTCGATTTTTCTAATTCTGTGTGTTTTCTTACAGGTTTTACCTGATTCGATGCTTGTGGACCGGGACTGATCGGCCGAGAGCAAAAACAGCACGAAAAAGGAAGAAACAAAAATTTTTAGAATTCTATTAAAATTACGTAAGTATAAAACTGAAGGAAAGCGATTATAACTAGAAATGAACTGAATGCGGCACGAGAACGGTGTCTAATGATTAGACTACACAAAACTACAAGAAAAACTGTTTGGAGATACTATGGACTTAATAACGAGAGGATATAGGTGATTTCCTATAAAACAGGGCTGTACCACTATAACGCGGTTTCAAAGAAAAAGTCGATTTTTCCTAATTCTCGATCTTTTCTTTCCAGGTTTCGCTTGATTCAACGGTTGTGGACCGGGACTGACCTACCCAGAGCAAAACCAGCACGAAAAACGAGGAAATAAAATTTTTACAAGTGCAATAAAATTACGTAATTATAAAACTAAAAATAACAGATTAGAACTAGAAATGGCCGAAATGCGGCGCAAGATGAGTATCTAACGATAAGGTTAAACAGATGCTACAATAAAAACAAATTTGGACTGCTTGAGATTCTAATACACAAGATATCGGTGAATTCCTATAAAACAGGACATCACCACTAAAACTCGGTTTCAAAGAAAAAGTCGATTTTTCTAATTCTCAGTCTTTTCTTTCCACATTTCGCCTGATTCAAAGGTTGTGGACCAGGACTGACCTATTCAAACAAAACCAGCACGAAAAACGAGGAAATAAAATTTTTTACAAGTGCAATAAAATTACGTAAATATAAAACTGAAGGTAAGCGATTATAACTAGAAATGAACTGAATGCGGCACGAGAACGGTGTCTAATGATTAGACTACACAAATACTACAAGAAAAACTGTTTGAGATACTATGGACTTAATAACGAGAGGATATAGGTGATTTCCTATAAAACAGGGCTTTACCAATAGTGGTATAGACCACGGTTTCAAAGAAAAAGTCGATTTTTCCTAATTCTGTGTGTTTTCTTACAGGTTTTACCTTATTCGATGCTTGTGAACTGGGACTGACCGGCCGAGAGCAAAAACAGCACGAAAAAGGAAGAAACAAAAATGTTTAGAATTCCATTAAAATTACGTAAGTATAAAACTGAAGGTAAGCGATTATAACTAGAAATGGCCTGAATGCGGCACGAGAACGGTGTCTAATAATTAGACTACACAAATACTACAAGAAAAAACTGTTTGGAGATACTATGGACTTAATAACGAGAGGATATAGGTGATTTCCTATAAAACAGGGCTGTACCACTATAACGCGGTTTCAAAGAAAAAGTCGATTTTTTCCTAATTCTCAGTCTTTTCTTTCCAGGTTTCGCTTGATTCAACGGTTGTGGACCGGGACTGACCTACCCAGAGCAAAACCAGCACGAAAAACGAGGAAATAAATTTTTTTACAAGTGCAATAAAATTACGTAATTATAAAACTAAAAATAACAGATTAGAACTAGAAATGGCCGAAATGCGGCGTAAGATGAGTATCTTACGATAAGATTAAACGAATGCAAGAATAAAAAACAAATTTGGACTGTTTGAGATTCTAATACACAGAGATATCGGTGAATTCCTATAAAACAGGACATCACCACTACACCTCAGTTTCAAAGAAAAAGTCGATTTTTCCTAATTCTCAGTCTTTTCTTTCCAGGTTTCCTTGATTCAACGGTTGTGGACCGGGACTGACCCATCAGAGCAAATCCAGCACGAAAAACGAAGAAATAAATTTTTTACAAGTGCAATAAAATTACGTAATTATAAAACTAAAAATAACAGATTAGAACTAGAAATGGCCGAAATGCGGCGCAAGATGAGTATCTAACGATAAGGTTAAACGAATGCTAAAACAGGGCTTTACCACTAAAACTCGGTTTCAAAGAAAAAGTCGATTTTTTCCTAATTCTCAGTCTTTTCTTTCCAGGTTTCGCTTGATTCAGCAGTTTGTGGACCGGGACTGACCCATCCAGAGCAAAACCAGCACGAAATACGAAGAAATAAAATTTTTACAAGTGCAATAAAATTGCGTAATTATAAAACTAAAAATAACAGATTAGAACTAGAAATGGCCGAAATGCGGCGCAAGATGAGTATCTAACGATAAGGTTAAACGAATGCTACAATAAAAAACAAATTTGGACTGCTTGAGATTCTAATACACAAAGATATCGGTGAATTCCTATAAAACAGGACATCACCACTAAAACTCGGTTTCAAAGAGAAAGTCGATTTTTTCCTAATTCTCAGTCTTTTCTTTCCAGGTTTCGCTTGATTCAGCAGTTTGTGGACCGGGACTGACCTACCCAGAGCAAAACCAGCACGAAATACGAAGAAATAAAATTTTTACAAGTGCAATAAAATTACGTAATTATAAAACTAAAAATAACAGATTAGAACTAGAAATGGCCGAAATGCGGCGCAAGATGAGTATCTAACGATAAGGTTAAACAGATGCTACAATAAAAACAAATTTGGACTGCTTGAGATTCTAATACACAAGATATCGGTGAATTCCTATAAAACAGGACATCACCACTACACCTCGGTTTCAAAGAAAAAGTCGATTTTTTCTAATTCTGTGTGTTTTCTTACAGGTTTTACCTGATTCGATGCTTGTGAACTGGGACTGACCGGCCGAGAGCAAAAACAGCACGAAAAGGAAGAAACAAAATGTTTAGAATTCCATTAAAATTACGTAAGTATAAAACTGAAGGTAGCGATTATAACTAGAAATGGCCTGAATGCGGCACGAGAACGGTGTCTAATAGTTAGACTACACAAAACTACAAGAAAAACTGTTTGGAGATACTATGGACTTAATAACGCGAGGATATAGGTGATTTCCTAAAAACAGGGCTTTACCACTATAACTCGGTTTCAAAGAGAAAGTCGATTTTTCCTAATTCTCAGTCTTTTCTTTCCACATTTCGCCTGATTCAAGGTTGTGGACCGGGACTGACCCATCCAGAGCAAATCCAGCACGAAAAACGAAGAAATAAAATTTTTACAAGTGCAATAAAATTACGTAATTATAAAACTAAAACAACAGATTAGAACTAGAAATGGCCGTAATGCGGCGCAAGATGAAGTATCTAACGATAAGGTTAAACAGATGCTACAATAAAAACAAATTTGGACTGCTTGAGATTCTAATACACAAAGATATCGGTGTATTCCTATAAAACAGGACATCACCACTAAAACTCGGTTTCAAAGAGAAAGTCGATTTTTTCCTAATTCTCAGTCTTTTCTTTCCACATTTCGCCTGATTCAAAGGTTGTGGACCGGGACTGACCTATTCAGAGCAAAACCAGCACGAAAAACGAGGAAATAAATTTTTTTACAAGTGCAATAAAATTACGTAAATATAAAACTGAAGGTAAGCGATTATAACTAGAAATGAACTGAATGCGGCACGAGAACGGTGTCTAATGATTAGACTACACAAATACTACAAGAAAAACTGTTTGGAGATACTATGGACTTAATAACGAGGAGGATATAGGTGATTTCTATAAAACAGGGCTTTACCAATAGTGGTATAGACCACGGTTTCAAAGAAAAAGTCGATTTTTCCTAATTCTGTGTGTTTTCTTACAGGTTTTACCTTATTCGATGCTTGTGAACTGGGACTGACCGGCCGAGAGCAAAAACAGCACGAAAAGGAAGAAACAAAATGTTTAAATTCCATTAAAATTACGTAAGTATAAAACTGAAGGTAAGCGATTATAACTAGAAATGGCCTGAATGCGGCACGAGAACGGTGTCTAATAGTTAGACTACACAAATACTACAAGAAAAACTGTTTGGAGATACTATGGACTTAATAACGAGGAGGATATAGGTGATTTCCTATAAAACAGGGCTGTACCACTATAACGCGGTTTCAAAGAAAAAGTCGATTTTTCCTAATTCTCAGTCTTTTCTTTCCAGGTTTCGCTTGATTCAGCAGTTTGTGGACCAGGACTGACCTACCCAGAGCAAAACCAGCACGAAAAACGAAGAAATAAAATTTTTACAAGTGCAATAAAATTACGTAATTATAAAACTAAAAATAACAGATTAGAACTAGAAATGGCCGAAATGCGGCGCAAGATGAAGTATCTAACGATAAGGTTAAACGAATGCTACAATAAAAACAAATTTGGACTGTTTGAGATTCTAATACACAGAGATATCGGTGAATTCCTATAAAACAGGACATCACCACTAAAACTCGGTTTCAAAAGAAAAGTCGATTTTTTTCTAATTCTCAGTCTTTTCTTTCCACATTTCGCTTGATTCAACGGTTGTGGACCGGGACTGACCTACCCAGAACAAAACCAGCACGAAAAACGAGGAAATAAAATTTTTTACAAGTGCAATAAAATTACGTAAATATAAAACTGAAGGTAAGCGATTATAACTAGTGTCTAATAATTAGACTACACAAATACTACAAGAAAAAACTGTTTGAGATACTATGGACTTAATAACGAGAGGATATAGGTGATTTCCTATAAAACAGGGCTTTACCAATAGTGGTATAGACCACGGTTTCAAAGAAAAAGTCGATTTTTCCTAATTCTGTGTGTTTTCTTACAGGTTTTACCTGATTCGATGCTTGTGAACTGGGACTGACCGGCCGAGAGCAAAAACAGCACGAAAAGGAAGAAACAAAATGTTTAGAATTCCATTAAAATTACGTAAATATAAAACTGAAGGTAAGCGATTATAACTAGAAATGGCCTGAATGCGGCACGAGAACGGTGTCTAATGATTAGACTACACAAATACTACAAGAAAAACTGTTTGAGATACTATGGACTTAATAACGCGAGGATATAGGTGATTTCCTATAAAACAGGGCTTTACCACTAAAACTCGGTTTCAAAGAAAAAGTCGATTTTTCCTAATTCTCAGTCTTTTCTTTCCAGGTTTCGCTTGATTCAGCAGTTTGTGGACCAGGACTGACCTACCCAGAGCTAAACCAGCACGAAATACGAAGAAATAAAATTTTTACAAGTGCAATAAAATTACGTAATTATAAAACTAAAAATAACAGATTAGAACTAGAAATGGCCGAAATGCGGCGCAAGATGAAGTATCTAACGATAAAGGTTAAACAGATGCTACAATAAAAACAAATTTGGACTGCTTGAGATTCCTAATACACAAAGATATCGGTGTATTCCTATAAAACAGGACATCACCACTACCTCGGTTTCAAAGAGAAAGTCGATTTTTCCTAATTCTCAGTCTTTTCTTTCCAGGTTTCGCTTGATTCAACGGTTGTGGACCGGGACTGACCTACCAGAGCAAAACCAGCACGAAATACGAAGAAATAAAATTTTTACAAGTGCAATAAAATTATGTAATTATAAAACTAAAAATAACAGATTAGAACTAGAAATGGCCGAAATGCGGCGCAAGATGAGTATCTAACGATAAGGTTAAACGAATGCTACAATAAAAACAAATTTGGACTGCTTGAGATCCTAATACACAAAGATATCGGTGAATTCCTATAAAACAGGACATCACCACTACACCTCGGTTTCAAGAAAAAGTCGATTTTTTTCTAATTCTGTGTGTTTTCTTACAGGTTTTACCTGATTCGATGCTTGTGAACTGGGACTGACCGGCCGAGAGCAAAAACAGCACGAAAAGGAAGAAACAAAATGTTTAGAATTCCATTAAAATTACGTAAGTATAAAACTGAAGGTAAGCGATTATAACTAGAAATGGCCTGAATGCGGCACGAGAACGGTGTCTAATAATTAGACTACACAAAACTACAAGAAAAACTGTTTGGAGATACTATGGACTTAATAACGAGAGGATATAGGTGATTTCCTATAAAACAGGGATGTACCACTATAACGCGGTTTCAAAGAAAAAGTCGATTTTTCCTAATTCTCAGTCTTTTCTTTCCAGGTTTCGCTTGATTCAACAGTTTGTGGACCAGGACTGACCTACCTAGAGTAAAACCAGCACGAAAAACGAGGAAATAAAAATTTTTACAAGTGCAATAAAATTGCGTAATTATAAAACTAAAAATAACAGATTAGAACTAGAAATGGCCGAAATGCGGCGTAAGATGAGTATCTAACGATAAAGGTTAAACAGATGCTACAATAAAAACAAATTTGGACTGCTTGAGATTCCTAATACACAAAGATATCGGTGAATTCCTATAAAACAGGACATCACCACTACACCTCGGTTTCAAAGAAAAAGTCGATTTTTTTCTAATTCTGTGTGTTTTCTTACAGGTTTTACCTTATTCGATGCTTGTGGACCGGGACTGATCGGCCGAGAGCAAAACAGCACGAAAAAGGAAGAAACAAAATGTTTAGAATTCCATTAAAATTACGTAAGTATAAAACTGAAGGTAAGCGATTATAACTAGAAATGGCCTGAATGCGGCACGAGAACGGTGTCTAATGATTAGACTACACAAAACTACAAGAAAAACTGTTTGAGATACTATGGACTTAATAACGAGAGGATATAGGTGATTTCCTATAAAACAGGGCTGTACCACTATAACGCGGTTTCAAAGAAAAGTCGATTTTTCCTAATTCTCAGTCTTTTCTTTCCAGGTTTCGCTTGATTCAACGGTTGTGGACCGGGACTGACCTACCTAGAGTAAAACCAGCACGAAATACGAAGAAATAAAATTTTTACAAGTGCAATAAAATTGCGTAATTATAAAACTAAAAATAACAGATTAGAACTAGAAATGGCCGAAATGCGGCGCAAGATGAGTGTCTAACGATAAGGTTAAACGAATGCTACAATAAAAAACAAATTTGGACTGCTTGAGATTCTAATACACAAAGATATCGGTGAATTCCTATAAAACAGGACATCACCACTAAAACTCGGTTTCAAAGAGAAAGTCGATTTTTTCCTAATTCTCAGTCTTTTCTTTCCAGGTTTCGCTTGATTCAACGGTTGTGGACCGGGACTGACCTACCTAGAGTAAAACCAGCACGAAAAACGAGGAAATAAAAATTTTTACAAGTGCAATAAAATTACGTAATTATAAAACTAAAAATAACAGATTAGAACTAGAAATGGCCGAAATGCGGCGCAAGATGAGTATCTAACGATAAGGTTAAACAGATGCTACAATAAAAACAAATTTGGACTGCTTGAGATTCTAATACACAAAGATATCGGTGAATTCCTATAAAACAGGACATCACCACTACACCTCGGTTTCAAAGAAAAAGTCGATTTTTTTCTAATTCTGTGTGTTTTTCTTACAGGTTTTACCTGATTCGATGCTTGTGGACCGGGACTGATCGGCCGAGAGCAAAAACAGCACGAAAAAGGAAGAAACAAAAATTTTTAGAATTCTATTAAAATTACGTAAGTATAAAACTGAAGGAAAGCGATTATAACTAGAAATGGCCTGAATGCGGCACGAGAACGGTGTCTAATGATTAGACTACACAAAAACTACAAGAAAAAACTGTTTGGAGATACTATGGACTTAATAACGAGAGGATATAGGTGATTTCCTATAAAACAGGGATGTACCACTATAACGCGGTTTCAAAGAAAAAGTCGATTTTTTCCTAATTCTCAGTCTTTTCTTTCCAGGTTTCGCTTGATTCAACGGTTGTGGACCGGGACTGACCTACCTAGAGTAAAACCAGCACGAAAAACGAGGAAATAAAAATTTTTACAAGTGCAATAAAATTACGTAATTATAAAACTAAAAATAACAGATTAGAACTAGAAATGGCCGAAATGCGGCGCAAGATGAGTATCTAACGATAAGGTTAAACGAATGCTGCAATAAAAAACAAATTTGGACTGTTTGAGATTCTAATACACAGAGATATCGGTGAATTCCTATAAAACAGGACATCACCCCTACACCTCGGTTTCAAAGAAAAAGTCGATTTTTTCCTAATTCTCAGTCTTTTCTTTCCACATTTCGCCTGATTCAAAGGTTGTGGACCGGGACTGACCCATCCAGAGCAAAACCAGCACGAAAAACGAAGAAATAAAAATTTTTACAAGTGCAATAAAATTACGTAATTATAAAACTAAAAACAACAGATTAGAACTAGAAATGGCCGAAATGCGGCGCAAGATGAAGTATCTAACGATAAGGTTAAACAGATGCTAAAACAGGGCTTTACCACTAAAACTCGGTTTCAAAGAAAAAGTCGATTTTTTCCTAATTCTCAGTCTTTTCTTTCCAGGTTTCGCTTGATTCAACGGTTGTGGACCGGGACTGACCTACCCAGAGCTAAACCAGCACGAAATACGAAGAAATAAAAATTTTTACAAGTGCAATAAAATTACGTAATTATAAAACTAAAAATAACAGATTAGAACTAGAAATGGCCGAAATGCGGCGCAAGATGAGTATCTAACGATAAGGTTAAACGAATGCTAAAACAGGGCTGTACCACTATAACGCGGTTTCAAAGAGAAAGTCGATTTTTCTAATTCTCAGTCTTTTCTTTCCAAGTTTCGCCTGTTTCAACGATTGTGGACCGGGACTGACCGATCCAGAGCAAAACCAGCACGAAATACGAAGAAATAAAATTTTTACAAGTGCAATAAAATTACGTAATTATAAAACTAAAAATAACAGATTAGAACTAGAAATGGCCGAAATACGGATCAAGATGAGTATCTAACGATAAGGTTAAACGAATGCTACAATAAAAACAAATTTGGACTGCTTGAGACTCTAATACACAAAGATATTGGTGAATTCCTATAAAACAGGACTTCACCACTACACCTCAGTTTCAAAGAAAAAGTCGATTTTTCCTAATTCTGTGTGTTTTCTTACAGGTTTTACCTGATTCGATGCTTGTGGACCAGGACTGACCTACCCAGAGCAAAACCAGCACGAAAAACGAAGAAACAAATTTGGACTGCTTGAGATTCTAATACACAAGATATCGGTGAATTCCTATAAAACAGGACATCACCACTACCTCGGTTTCAAAGAAAAAGTCGATTTTTTCCTAATTCTGTGTGTTTTCTTACAGGTTTTACCTGATTCGATGCTTGTGAACTGGGACTGACCGGCCGAGAGCAAAAACAGCACGAAAAGGAAGAAACAAAATGTTTAGAATTCCATTAAAATTACGTAAGTATAAAACTGAAGGTAAGCGATTATAACTAGAAATGGCCTGAATGCGGCACGAGAACGGTGTCTAATAGTTAGACTACACAAATACTACAAGAAAAACTGTTTGGAATACTATGGACTTAATAACGCGAGGATATAGGTGATTTCCTATAAAACAGGGCTTTACCACTATACCTCGGTTTCAAAGAAAAAGTCGATTTTTCCTAATTCTCAGTCTTTTCTTTCCACATTTCGCCTGATTCAAAGGTTGTGGACCGGGACTGACCTACCCAGAGCAAAACCAGCACGAAAAACGAGGAAATAAAATTTTTACAAGTGCAATAAAATTACGTAAATATAAAACTGAAGGTAAGCGATTATAACTAGAAATGAACTGAATGCGGCTTTGAGAACGGTGTCTAATGATTAGACTACACAAATACTACAAGAAAAACTGTTTGAGATACTATGGACTTAATAACGAGAGGATATAGGTGATTTCCTATAAAACAGGGCTTTACTAATAGTGGTATAGACAACGGTTTCAAAGAAAAAGTCGATTTTTTCCTAATTCTGTGTGTTTTTCTTACAGGTTTTAAATGATTCGAAGCTTGTGAACTGGGACTGACCGGCCGAGAGCAAAAACAGCACGAAAAAGGAAGAAACAAAAATGTTTAGAATTCCATTAAAATTACGTAAGTATAAAACTGTAGGTAAGCGATTATAACTAGAAATGGCCTGAATGCGGCACGAGAACGGTGTCTCATGATTAGACTATACAAATACTACAAGAAAAAACTGTTTGGAGATACTATGGACTTAATAACGGAAGGATATAGGTGATTTCCTATAAAACAGGGCTTTACCACTAAAACTCGGTTTCAAAGAGAAAGTCGATTTTTTCCTAATTCTCAGTCTTTTCTTTCCAGGTTTCGCTTGATTCAACGGTTGTGGACCGGGACTGACCTACCCAGAGCAAAACCAGCACGAAATACGAAGAAATAAATTTTTTTACAAGTGCAATAAAATTATGTAATTATAAAACTAAAAATAACAGATTAGAACTAGAAATGGCCGAAATGCGGCGCAAGATGAGTATCTAACGATAAGGTTAAACGAATGCTACAATAAAAAACAAATTTGGACTGCTTGAGATTCTAATACACAAAGATATAGGTGAATTCCTATAAAACAGGACATCACTACTACACCTCGGTTTCAAAGAAAAGTCGATTTTTTCTAATTCTGTGTGTTTTCTTACAGGTTTTACCTGATTCGATGCTTGTGGACCAGGACTGATCGGCCGAGAGCAAAAACAGCACGAAAAGGAAGAAACAAAATGTTTAGAATTCCATTAAAATTACGTAAGTATAAAACTGAAGGTAAGCGATTATAACTAGAAATGAACTGAATGCGGCACGAGAACGGTGTCTAATGATTAGACTACACAAAACTACAAGAAAAACTGTTTGGAGATACTATGGACTTAATAACGCGAGGATATAGGTGATTTCCTATAAAACAGGGCTTTACCACTATACCTCGGTTTCAAAGAAAAAGTCGATTTTTCCTAATTCTCAGTCTTTTCTTTCCAGGTTTCGCCTGATTCAACGGTTGTGGACCAGGACTGACCGATCAGAGCAAAACCAACACGAAAAACGAAGAAATAATAATTTTTACAAGTGCAATAAAATTACGTAATTATAAAACTAAAAATAACAGATTAGAACTAGAAATGGCCAAAATACGGATCAAGATGAGTATCTAACGATAAGGTTAAACAGATGCTACAATAAAAACAAATTTGGACTGCTTGAGACTCTAATACACAAGATATTGGTGAATTCCTATAAAACAGGACTTCACCACTACACCTCAGTTTCAAAGAAAAGTCGATTTTTCCTAATTCTCAGTCTTTTCTTTCCAAGTTTCGCCTGTTTCAACGATTGTGGACCGGGACTGACCGATCCAGAGCAAAACCAGCACGAAAAACGAAGAAACAAATTTTTTACAAGTGCAATAAAATTACGTAATTATAAAACTAAAAATAACAGATTAGATCTAGAAATGGCCGAAATGCGGCAAGTGACACCGATGGCGACTTCGTTAGTCGCCATCTGTGTTCACTTGATAATAAATGATTACTGTGACTCTTCGTAATCAACAAAAATTCAAGATGCAGTTGGACTGTTGCTTCTGACGTCTGTCTGATGGAGTGACGACCTGTGCCAGTCTGCAGGAAGTCAACGGATGCAGGTGGCTCAGGATTGCCTATCTCCAGCAGTGGGCTAGTGATGGGCCGATAATGATGATGACAAAATGATGAGTGCGGCAGCACGTGCCGTGTAGGATCTTTTATTGGGTGTCCGGATCCCGTACACTTAATGTTAGTATTTCACGCTGATATTCCGTGAGGACGCGGTTCTTCAATGGTCGAGCTGACCCATTCTATTTCGTACATGCTGCAGCGTTAATCCATTTTATTTTATTTTAAAAATAAAATTTATTTTCTCCTTACATTTGCGATTCTATTATATCCCAGAATGTTTTATCGTGCCCGTAAATATTTGCGCCGGCGCTGATTGTGAGTGCCGTCTCTTGAATTCATTTCGAACCACAAATTCACCCGCTTCTGATGAAGACGGAGACCGCATGCCCTACCGCACGAACCTGACGACAAGAAAGGAAATCTCTTCCAGGTAATCTACAGGTCAAGTAAAAGGCCCTGTACAACTATTATTACTAGAAGTTCTTTGAAGTGCATACTAAGTGTTTTGAAGCGTTAACATTTTCGGACGTTTATTTCGTTTTATTAAACACTAGGAACAAAGCCCTTCGAAGAATGTCCGTATGCACTGTACACGGAATATGTATTGTAGCTATTTTATATAGTGTATCTTGAGGTAACATCAGCACAGTAATGTACCCTTACAGTTATTTTATAGTTACAGACATTACTAATTGCTAGACTTGCGAAGCTAAAACCAATTAGCTCCTAAAACCATCGAAATGTTTATTAAGATTAGAACAACATCAAATCTATTACAAAATTATGCAATTACTATTGTACTGTAGTTGTTTGGGATACTAAATTCAGCACTACTGCTTTTCATCTGGTAAAAGAAAAAACTGAAGATGTTATTGCTAGTGAGAGAACTAAGGTAAGACCACTCTTCGGTATTCAAGATCAAGATCGTACTATCTTCGGATCAACCGCGCCGCAGCCTTACATTTAACATAGCAGCTTTATGAGTATCAACAATAAATCAACTGCTCTTAATGGGGATCATATATTTGCACAATATATTGAAGCATCACGTAAATAAAGTGAAAAACACTACGAACTCGTAGCACGTACATTTTCCTCAAGAACAACTGGAAGATGGAATACATTATCAACTGTAAGGACAGAAATGAAATGCCTCATTACTAGTAGAAGGTTCAAGATTTCCTTAATTAGGCATATGTAATATAGCAGCTCTAAATTGCTATATTATGGTTGTGAAAATATACGCCTACGCTATTAAACTGGCAGTTTATATAAACAGAGTTCAATAATATAGTTACAGAGACAAATTAATTAACAACGGTGGCCACCAATTTACTACTCGATACCTGATCGTGAAAATGGAAGCCAACATCCTGAGAGTTTCAAGAAAGAAAGTCATAGAGGAAATATTCATAACAACTAGGATAACATGACATATAAGGAAAGATTTATTTTAATTAAAGGAATTTGTATTATTAGAATAGTATAAGTTATATTAAAAATGAAAATAGTAGAATCAGTTATAAGAATCGATTTGATCTACAAATCATTCTATGATTAGTCGATAAAAAAATTGCTGTTCCCTCTTCCTCCATCCACATCCTCTTCTCATAACGTTAGAATGGAATTGCTCGTAAAATGTATGATAAAATATGTCTCTATAAATATGTTAGATCTTATATAGAGTACTCGGCTACTAAATTGTTGGTAAAAGGTTCCATTAGAAGCCGAGGCAACATTTGTCATCATTATTTTCTTCTAACAAACAAAATCACCTTACTCTAATTTCGATTTCTCTAAGTGACAATAATCGAACAGTCGTAAATACCACGGTGCGGCTGGTTTCTATCAGTGTGAAATGGTCAACTAGTTTCTTATGTTTAGTGAAAGGATCCGGTTATTGGTAGCGAGGTAAACCATCTCGGTCTTTGCACACTATTGCACGTGCTAACTCTACCTTATCTCATCCTGTCCTTATAGCGCACATCGCTCTACTGGACTCAAACCGTAGGTGGAATCTGTATGCAGATAAATTAATGGTACTATTGTCGGGATGGATGGAGTTCTGTGAGCGAGATGAATGAAGAAGTTAGTCGTATTCAAAAGAATTAATGTTATTGGTTTATATTAAAGTAATTTAAATGAATAAAAATTGTAGAGGATCGTTTTGGTGCTTATGGACGATTGTCCCCTTAGTTTTAAGAAAAAGTATTGCAAACTATTGCGCATACGCATCCTCATAACATTCCGGAGTGTTATATAATGTTTTTTTTTCCTGGGAGGCAGGGCGTCTTTTCAAGACTTAACCCTGATACCAAAACAGGCCTCATTTCTATAGAAGATATAGAAGCAAATGTTGTTCAAAAGATTTCGGCGTTTCGGCGCATTTGCGAATTTCATATTATCATCGTCACTTTTTTATTTATTTTTAAGTACAGCTCGACACTGATAGAGCTACACTGCAGTTTGATTATGATTCCTTATCAAGGATGAATGTAGATTTTATGGGCCGCGGCAATCACTTGGCATCAGGTGAACTGTATGCTCGTTTGTTACTCTCAATTTTAAAAAAACAGTAGTACAGACTTTTCAATAATTCTTTTTTGTACTAAACTTGTTAAGATTTTGACTTTTATTTCTTTATCTGAATCATTAAGGTATCTAGGCGATGTATGGAAACCAACATTATTTCATCATTATCATGATTGTCGTCGTCATATGAGCTTGACTGACGCTAGTGTAACAAAACGTTATAGAAGATTAAAAAACCACTACACAAAATTTTCTTTACTTAATCGCTATTTGCTAATTTCGTACCCTTATCTTTTATTTCTGTAGTCACAAGTCTCTACTGTTTCGGACCTTATTTTCATTTCATGTTCGCTATCAAACTGTGGGATCAATTTGCTTAAAGTGCTCCTGGTAGTTGATAGGACAAACTTTTTGTTCAAAGCTAATATGCAGGTGAAAGCTTAACAAAAAAGTAAAATCTTAAATTATATAATACATATTCGTACGATGTTTTCTTTCACCACCGAGCGCGTGATTAATCAGCACTTGAAATTGCAATTAACAATTCCAGTGGTTTGTGTGCCGGACACGCCTGTGGACGCCGTCTATTACTTCGGCTGCTGCTCGACTGCGACACTTCCGGAAGAGTTCCTGTACCCTAGCGTACTCTACCCTCCTCCGCTTGCGGCTCGTCATTCCGGCCAATGCGGTGTCGGTCGAGTCTGTTCAGAGTGAATGCGGAGGCGCCTCGCGCTTCTGGCACCCAGGTCATGTCGCGCTCTCCTCGCCGCTGCCCTCTCAAGGAGGTCGAGACAATTTGAGCTGCACATGTGTCTGCTGGGACACCCACAACGCTTGACGGATCACAGGCAACAGGTTGTGCCCGATTTGCCGGCAGAGACTGGTCTGCAGACACAGCCATCTCCGATTCGGGCAGTGCAGGAACGTTCCGAGGTATGGTACGGGTATTGGCGCTACGGGAAGTCTGTAACTCGAGCCGGCACGGAACACAGGACTCAAGCACCTTTGAAAGAAAGGGAAGGATTGAAATAGGTCGAAAATGGGTAGATAATTAGGGGTTTGGGGACTTAGGAAGTGGACGGACAAAAGTAGGAAAAGATCCAGTAGCTATAGAAATTGATAATATGGGTAATAGCAGGAAGTAGGTAATCGAGGATGGGGAGGATCATACGTCGTCCTTTATTATCGCATCCGATAGCATTGCACTTAAGTGCAAGAATTGTGTTTTTGGTCTCATCAGAAGAGACTGGAGAGAAATGAAGCAAGTTAATATTAGGGTGCGGCAAACCATTTAAATAAGAAATAGTATCCAAAATCGTTAGATGATCCATTGAAGGAGAGGTAATGAAATATTGATTTAAATCATCTAAGGAGATTGAGTTAGGAAGGTTTGTTAAACGCGACTTACCAATCCTAAGGAACTTCGAGATATCAGCAGGAGATGACAAAGAAATATTTTCTAGAATGTGACGGCATTTAGCGTTCCGTACCATCGGATAACACCGATTCTAGCTAATTTATAAATAACCCAAATGTCCTCGCAACGATTCCTTTTAAATATCCGAAACGCATGGTCCCTGCGCCTCATAGCGATCCGTATTCCTTTGGTCAGCCAGGGTGCGGGAGGGCGTTTCAGCTTGACTTCCTTGATGGGGGCATGAATGTCGGACAGCTCTGTGACTATTTCATAAAATAAATGAACTTTCTTGTCAATAATGTCCGCCTCCATCAAAGACTCCCAACTAACACTCTCCGCCTCAAGACAGAAGTTTCTCAATGTTTAATCTTTTAAAGGAACGTACGCGCAGGACCTTAGGTTTAGGTTTGGGAGGTATAAGACAGGAAAATTAGGTACAAGGAGGTTGGTGTTGAAATCACCCATGATTACGTGATGTACATACTCTGAACCCAAAGATTCCAGAACCGATTCGAAATCAGTGAAGTAATCAACATTTGGGGACAGTATATTACAGCTAAATTATCTTGGCACCTTTAATGGAAATCTCAAGAATAAGATATTCAGCACAAACTAAATTGTGAGACAGGGAGACCAGTACTTTATACGGAAAATCACTTCTCAAGTATATCGCAACGCCTCCCCTCCCTTCCTATACAGTCGTTGCGTGCCAAGGTAAATACAGGAAGGGAATACATGGAAGACGAAAGATGAGGTTGAGCCAGCTCTTAGAAATCAGAATGGCGTGAACATTACAATTTGTAAACGTGTCATAAAATCATCAAAATGACTTGGTATGCTTTGAGCGTTTATGTGGCAAATGTTCATTTGGTTGCAAGGATTTGCATTAAACTTACTAGTTAAGAAGTCACCAAGCGAGTCGCATATTGAGGAAAAACTATAGTCATCATCAGAGGCAGCAGATTCATTGGCAGAAAAGAAGTTATCATTATCATGATTGTCGTCGTCATATGAGCTTGACTGACGCTAGTGTAACAAAACGTTATAGAAGATTAAAAAACCACTACACAAAATTTTCTTTACTTAATCGCTATTTGCTAATTTCGTACCCTTATCTTTTATTTCTGTAGTCACAAGTCTCTACTGTTTCGGACCTTATTTTCATTTCATGTTCGCTATCAAACTGTGGGATCAATTTGCTTAAAGTGCTCCTGGTAGTTGATAGGACAAACTTTTTGTTCAAAGCTAATATGCAGGTGAAAGCTTAACAAAAAAGTAAAATCTTAAATTATATAATACATATTCGTACGATGTTTTCTTTCACCACCGAGCGCGTGATTAATCAGCACTTGAAATTGCAATTAACAATTCCAGTGGTTTGTGTGCCGGACACGCCTGTGGACGCCGTCTATTACTTCGGCTGCTGCTCGACTGCGACACTTCCGGAAGAGTTCCTGTACCCTAGCGTACTCTACCCTCCTCCGCTTGCGGCTCGTCATTCCGGCCAATGCGGTGTCGGTCCGAGTCTGTTCAGAGTGAATGCGGAGGCGCCTCGCGCTTCTGGCACCCAGGTCATGTCGCGCTCTCCTCGCCGCTGCCCTCTCAAGGAGGTCGAGACAATTTGAGCTGCACATGTGTCTGCTGGGACACCCACAACGCTTGACGGATCACAGGCAACAGGTTGTGCCCGATTTGCCGGCAGAGACTGGAGAGAAATGAAGCAAGTTAATATTAGGGTGCGGCAAACCATTTAAATAAGAAATAGTATCCAAAATCGTTAGATGATCCATTGAAGGAGAGGTAATGAAATATTGATTTAAATCATCTAAGGAGATTGAGTTAGGAAGGTTTGTTAAACGCGACTTACCAATCCTAAGGAACTTTGAGATATCAGCAGGAGATGACAAAGAAATATTTTCTAGAATGTGACGGCATTTAGCGTTCCGTACCATCGGATAACACCGATTCCTAGCTAATTTATAAATAACCCAAATGTCCTCGCAACGATTCCTTTTAAATATCCGAAACGCATGGTCCCTGCGCCTCATAGCGATCCGTATTCCTTTGGTCAGCCAGGGTGCGGGAGGGCGTTTCAGCTTGACTTCCTTGATGGGGGCATGAATGTCGGACAGCTTTGTGACTATTTCATAAAATAAATGAACTTTCTTGTCAATAATGTCCGCCTCCATCAAAGACTCCCAACTAACACTCTCCGCCTCAAGACGAAGTTTCTCAATGTTTAATCTTTTAAAGGAACGTACGCGCAGGACCTTAGGTTTAGGTTTGGGAGGTATAAGACAGGAAAATTAGGTCGTGACGGGAAAATCTCTGGGCAGGATACTGACCATGTGAGGAAACCATGGAAGGATTGGAAGATACAATTATGTCAAGCCAAGTGTCTTCACTGGAAAGGTTATGGTGTGTAGCCTGAAGAGGTAAAATGTGAAAACAGCTTGACTTAACAATACTTAGGAATTTGCAGGACCGAGGAAAATTAGGTACAAGGAGGTTGGTGTTGAAATCACCCATGATTACGTGATGTACATACTCTGAACCCAAAGATTCCAGAACCGATTCGAAATCAGTGAAGTAATCAACATTTGGGGGACAGTATATTACAGCTAAATTATCTTGGCACCTTTAATGGAAATCTCAAGAATAAGATATTCAGCACAAACTAAATTGTGAGACAGGGAGACCAGTACTTTATACGGAAAATCACTTCTCAAGTATATCGCAACGCCTCCCCCTCCCCTTCCTATACAGTCGTTGCGTGCCAAGGTAAATACAGGAAGGGAATACATGGAAGACGAAAGATGAGGTTTGAGCCAGCTCTCAGAAATCAGAATGGCGTGAACATTACAATTTGTAAACGTGTCATAAAAATCATCAAAATGACTTGGTATGCTTTGAGCGTTTATGTGGCAAATGTTCATTTGGTTGCAAGGATTTGCATTTAACTTACTAGTTAAGAAGTCACCAAGCGAGTCGCATATTGAGGAAAAACTATCGTCATCATCAGAGGCAGCAGATTCATTGGCAGAAAAGAAGTTATCATTATCAGATTCAATAGACATATACAATATAAATATGTGCAAAGATAAATATAAATATATGTTTTTAAATATATGTTTTTAAATATATATTTAATAAAATAATATTAGATAAAGACAGCAATACTAGTGCAATAATAGCCAGTCAGAAAACAAACAATAATTAAAATCGGAATGAAATCTACACTTACACCAATATAAAAAATAAAGTTTAAGCACAGGGGCAAAATAACGAAAAAGGCAAAATATTTAAACTGTTAAAAACTAAAGCAGAATACTTAAAACTAATAAAGTAGTAGGTAAAATTATCATGACAGCAAAGTTATAAACATGATATTAACTAAAAAAACAGATAACAATGTACCATAACTAAGAACATAATAGGAAAATACCTATCAAAAAAACATTATAAACAATTTTAGACAATAAACATAAAACAAAGATAAATGTTGTATGAATAAGATACAAACAATAATAAATATTGTATAACTACGAAATAAACAAACCATTATAGATTATTTTAAAAGTATTAAAACGTGAAATTATTATGACAACCGAAAGTCAAGCATTAAAACTTAAAAACAAACAGTTATGAATATAACATAACTAATACAATAACAGTAAAATTATTTTGCAAAAGAAAATAAAAACATTATACAATAAAAGAAAATCTGCTGACAACTTTGGTAGAATATTTAAAGCTATTAAAATAACAGTTAAAATTGCATTGACAATGAAAGTGAAAATGTTTTAAAAATTAAAAAGAAAATAGATATAAATATTACATGTGGAATATAATGTAGGTTTAAAATTATTTTGCAATATAATACAATAAAGAACCTTATAAAATTTAAAAACATGCACAATATTGAATAACAAAGAAATTAAAAGACACACAAACTACTTAAAGGTAATAAATAATACAGTAGTAAAATTATTTTGTATTTAGAAAGTAATAATCTAACAATGAACTGTAAAATAAAAAATGTGAAATATAGCTAAGATACACAACACTGTATAACTATTAAATCAATAAGCGAAATTATTGTGTCATTTAAAATATGTATAAAACAAACTTTCAGTTTGACTAGCACTAGTTGCCTTCCCTGACGTCTTAGGGAACTTTGTAACTAGCGCAGCAAGCTCCTCCTCCGTCGTGATCCTTTGGTTGGTGCCATCAGATGTACGGATGACTATCACGCCGTCCCGCATCCAAACAGACCGCATACGGATATGAAGGCGAGATTTCCCAAAAACAGTTTGCCTTGCTCGTGTCAGAAATTCCTTAAGCGATACTGATGAACCCTTCAGCTTGGTCTTACACTTCCAAACAACTGATTTAATGTCAACACTGATAAACCGCACTAGGATGGGTCGCTGCCGTTGTTTGCTGGGTGAGCCAAGTCTGTGACATACTTTAATACATTGTTGGGTGACATCAGTAAGCCCCAACTTGTTATAGAAGACCTTTAAAATTATTTGGGTGCAGTCCTCGCGCTCCTGCTCAGGCAAGCCAGACACAACAAGGGCCTTTCTGCGATTCCTTGTTTCAAGGTCAGCGACTTGTTTGGCACACTCGCTGATTTGCTGTCGAAGAAGACTGAGGATGCCGAAAATTATCTCTCTAAAGGTCCGGAGCTCTTCACCAATTTTCGCCACGGTATCCTTTGATGATCAGCATTAGTTATTTGAGCTTGAAGGTCATCGAATCTCTTAGAGATACTTTCTTCTTCAAGCTTGTGCTGAATCGAGATTACCTCCTATAAATTAGCCATTGTAGTGCACGAGATAAATATTGTCAACAGATGTAGTGCAGTGCAATGATAAACTGGCAGGTGGTGCAAATATTCAATAAATTGTTACTGTGATTTAACACTAGTTACACTTTAAACACTGAATTTAAACATAAAATTTGCCAAAAACTAATATATTTTAATATAAATAATATAAACGTCAAAATATTGGCGTAAAATAGCAGCGTAAAATGGCATTCCATCTCAGTCCTCAAGGGTGACAACGCATCTGCATTATGATTCCTTGTCAAGGATAAATATAGATGTCATGGGCCGCAGGAATCACTTACCATCAGGTGAATTATGTCCTCGTTTGTGATATAAAAATGTGATATAAACTGTCTATGATATAAAAAGCCTTACTTATATAAAGCTTTAACTTAAAGTCCGAATCTGTTAGGTAGCATTTTCTATTTTTCTTCTTTTCTATTCACAATATCTGCGGAGACTTTTATGGATTTATTTGCATTAACCACAATTTAATTTGTCAAATATGTTATTGTTATAATTGAACGTTAAACTGTTGTTTTCTGAAGTAAATATAAAAATAATAAAATCTACTACTCATCAGTGAGCATGTTCTGCAATAACCCAAATTTTTATTTTTCAAGGTGTATTTTGTATATGTCCAGTGTACCCGATATTCCGTCTGAAGGTTTCTATAAAATTATTGCATTATGTCGAATTGGTAGGGACAAGTGCACACAAATTACAACAGACAGACAAATTTAAAGTATAGCTATTAATGTTTTCTATAACAAGAGATCTTTTACAATCGGAATATAAGCACAGCGTGCTCAGGGTCCATATTCAAGACACTATATATCATAGACGAGGGTAGGCCTTTCTTTACAGTGCAGTAATAACAGTGGAATAATGAATGCCTAATCTCATTGTAATTAATCAAACTCAATCACATGATTTAAATCAGATAATAGAAATTGAACTTTATTGCACAATTGCCTTTCTATATAAGCGAACGTTAGCGGTACTATTTGAAAGGAGAAAAATATTTAAGTAAAGCGAATTGCTAATTTTTGAGTCTGGGTGTGTTGTATGTACATTTTTTATCCATGACACTGAATCTGAACTTTGCATCGATTTCATTGCACAAGTATTAGTTGATTGGGTCTGACGATGAGTAAGTGCCTCACTGTTTGGCACTATATCATATCGCGCCTAGTTAATGTTCTTCGGTATTAATAAGAGTATTATGCAGATATTGAAATGGACGACGAGGATATCTTTATCTTCATTTCCGGTTACATGCAGCGTAACCAAAACATTCAGAATCTTTGACGCGAACCTGGACGTGTTTAAAACGCAGCATAAGAACTATAGTTTATTGTGATGTTTTTCTAATCCACTTACATTATGCCTAAACCTTCCTTTATAATTATTCACAGTTAATATAATTGTAGGTCAGGTGCACTCCACTAACTTCCTGTGTTCCAATCAGTGCAGTACGTGTTGTTATCGATAATAAATTCAATGTCATAAGTAATAGAAGAAATAGTTTGAAACTTGTTTTAATGTTAACAGTGTTTTAAAATCTGTTTATGATTTTTTCTTCAATGCGGCGTCATTTGCTTTATCGGCATTAAAAGATTCCCAGTCTTAGAGCTTAATTCTGTGGACAATATATGTACCAGTATTCAATGATATTGACACGGATCTGCATTTAAATACTGTTATAATATTTTTTGCTTAACGTTAGTATGCAAACTAGTACGAAAACACATGTAAATAAGAAGGAGAAGGATAAGGATAAGGATAAGGATTAGGATTAGGATAAGGATAAGGATAAGGATAAGGATTAGGATTAGGATTAGGATTAGGATTAGGATTAGGATTAGGATTAGGATTAGGATTAGGATTAGGATAAGGATTAGGATAAGGATAAGGATTAGGATTAGGATTAGGATTAGGATTAGGATGAGGATGAGGATAAGGATAAGGATTAGGATAAGGATAGAGATAAGGATAAGGATTAGGATAAGGATAAGGATTAGGATAAGGATTAGGATTAGGATAAGGATAAGGATAAGGATAAGGATAGGATAGGATAAGAGATAAGGATAAGGATAAGAGATAAGGATAAGGATGAGGATGAGGATGAGGATAGGATAAGGATAAGAGGATAAGGATAAGGATAAGGATAAGGATGAGGATGAGGATGAGGATGAGGATGGGGATGAGGATGAGGATGAGATGAGGATAGGATGAGGATAGGATGAGGATGAGATGAGGATAGGATGAGGATGAGGATGGGGATGAGGATGAGGGATGAGGATGAGGATGGGGATGAGGATGAGGATGAGGATGAGGATGGGGATGAGGATGAGGATGGGGATGAGGATGAGGATGAGGATGAGGATGAGGATGAGGGATGAGGATGAGAATGAGGATGAGGATGAGGATAGGGATGAGATGAGGATGAGGATGGGGATGAGGATGAGGATGAGGATGAGGATGAGGGATGAGGATGGGGATGAGGATGAGGATGAGGATGAGGATGAGAGGATGAGGATGAGGATGAGGATAGGGATGAGGATGAGGATGAGAATAAGGATAAGGATGAGGATGAGGATGAGGATGAGGATAGGATGAGGATGAGGATGGGGATGAGGATGAGGATAAGGATAAGGATAAGGATAGGGATGAGGATAAGGATGAGGATAGGATAAGGATAAGGATAAGGATAAGGATAAGAATAAGAATAAGAATAAGGATAAGGATAAGGATAAGGATAAGGATAAGGATAAGGATAAGGATAAGGATTAGGATAGGATAAGGATAAGGATAAGGATAAGGAATAAGGATAAGGATTAAGATTTGGATTAGGATTAGGATAAGGATTAAGATTTGGATTAGGATTAGAAGTTAGGATTAGGATGAGGATGAGGATTAGGATGAGGATAGGATAAGGATAAGGATAAGGATGAGATGAGGATGAGGATGAGGATGAGGATAAGGATAAGGATAAGGATGAGGATGAGGATAGGGATGAGGATGAGGATGAGGATAGGGATGAGATGAGGATGAGGATAGGATGAGGATGAGGATGAGAATAAGGATAAAGATAAAGATAAGGATAAGGATAAGGATAGGATAAGGATAGAGATAAGAGATAAGGATAAGGATAAGGATAAGGATAAGGATAAGGATAAGGATAAGGATAAGGATAAGGATAAGGATTAGGATAAGGATAAGGATAAGGATAGGAATAAGGATAAGGATGGGGATAAGGATAAGGATAAGGATAAGGATAGGAATAAGGATAAGGATTAGGATAGGATAAGGATGAGGATAGGATAAGGATAGGATAGGAATAAGGATAAGGAATAAGGATAAGGATAGGATAAGGATAAGGATAAGGATAAGGATAAGAGATAAGGATAAGGATAAGGATTAAGATTTGGATTAGGATTAGGATTAGGATGAGGATAGGATAAGGATTAGGATTAGGATTAGGATGAGGATAGGATGAGGATAAGGATAGAGATAAGGATAGGATGAGGATGAGGATAAGGATAAGAGATAAGGATAAGAGATAAGGATAGGAATAAGGATAAGGATAAGGATAAGAGATAAAGAGATGAGATAAGGATAAGGATTAGGATTAGGATTAGGATTAGGATTAGGATGAGGATAAGGATAAGGATAAAGATAAGGATAAGGATAAGAGTTAGGATTAGGATAAGAGATAAGAATAAGAATAAGGATAAGGATAAGGATTAGGATAAGGATAAGGATAAGGATTAAGATTTGGATTAGGATTAGGATTAGGATAGGGATGAGGATAAGGATGAGGATGAGGATGAGGATAAGGATGAGATGAGGATAGGATGAGGATAAGGATAAGAGGATAAGGATAAGGATGAGGATGAGGATGAGGATGAGATAGGATAGGATAGGATGAGGATGAGGATAGGATAAGGATAGGATGAGGATAGGATGAGGATAGAGGATGAGGATAAGGATAAGGATTAAGATTTGGATTAGGATTAGGATTAGGATTAGGATTAGGATTAGGATGAGGATAGGATAAGGATGAGGATAGAGGATGAGGATAAGGATAGGATAAGGATTAGGATAAGGATTAGGATTAGGATAGGATTAGGATAAGGATTAGGATTAGGATAAGGATAAGGATGAGATGAGATAAGGATAAGGATGAGGATGAGGATGAGGATGAGGATTAGGATAAGGATAAGGATTAGGATAAGGATTAGGATGAGGATAAGGATAAGGATAAGAATAAGGATAAAGATAAAGAGATAAGGATAAGTTAGGATTAGGATAAGGATTAGGATTAGGATGAGGATGAGAATAAGGATAAGGATTAGGATTAGGATTAGAAGTTAGGATTAGGATTAGGATAAGGATTAGGATAGGGATAGGGATAGGATAAGGATAAGAATAAGGATAAGGATTAGGATTAGGATTAGAGATTAGGATAAGGATAGGATAGGATGAGGATAGGGATAGGGATAGGATAGGATAGGATAGGATAAGAGATAAGAATAGAATAGAATAAGAATAAGGATAAGGATAAGGATAAGGAATAAGGATAAGGATAAGGATAAGGATTAGGATGAGGATGAGATGAGGATGAGGGATGAGGATAGAGGATGAGGATGAGGATTAGGATGAGGATGAGGATAGGATAGGATGAGGATGGGGATAAGGATAAGAATAAGAATAAGAATAAGGATAAGGATTAGGATTAAGTTAGGATTAGGATTAGGATAAGGATTAAGATTTGGATTAAGTTAGGATGAGGATGGGGATGAGGATGAGGATGGGGATAAGGATGAGGATGAGGATTAGGATGAGGATAAGGATAGGATTAGGATTAGGATAGGATTAGGATAAGAGTTAGGATTAGGATTAGGATTAGGATTATGATTAGGATTAGGATTAGGATAGGATTAGGATTAGGATAGAGATTAGGATTAGGATTAGGATGAGGATGAGGATGAGGATGGGGATAAGGATTAGGATGAGGATGAGGATGAGGATGAGGATGAGGGATGAGGATAAGGATAAGGATAAGGATAAGGATAAGGATAAGGATAAGGATAAGGATAAGGATAGGATAAGGATAGGATTAGGATAGGATTAGGATAAGTTAGGATTAGGATTAGGATAGGATAAGGATAGGATAAGGATAAGGATGAGGATAGGATAGGATGAGGATAGGATAGGATAGGATAGGATAGGATAAGGATTAGGATAAGGATAAGGATAGGATAGGATAAGGATAGGATAGGATAGGATAAGGATAAGGATAAGGATAAGGATGAGGATAAGGATGAGGATAAGGATAAGGATAGGGATAGGATAAGGATAGGATAGGATAGGATAAGGATAAGGATAGAGATAAGGATAGGATAGGATAAGGATAGGATTAGGATTAAGTTAGGATAGGATTAGGATAGGATAGGATAGGATAAGGATAGGATAGGATAAGGATTAGGATAGGGATGAGATGAGGATAGGATAGGATAAGGATAAGGATAGGATAAGAGATAAGGATAAGAGTTAGGATTAGGATGAGGATGAGGATAAGGATAAAGATAAAGAGATAGAGATAGAGATAAGGATAAGGATTAGGATGAGGATGAGGATAAGGATAAGGATTAGGATAGGATAAGGATAGGATAAGGATAGGATGAGGATAAGGATGAGGATGAGGATGAGGATGAGGATGAGGATGAGGATGAGGATAAGTATTAGGATTAAGATTAGGATTAGGATTAGGATAAGGATTAGGATTAGGATTAGGATAAGGATTAGGATTAGGATAAGGATAAGGATAAGGATTAAGATTTGGATTAGGATTAGGATTAGGATGGGGATGAGGATGAGGATGAGGATGAGGATGAGGATGAGGATGAGGATGAGGATGAGGATGAGGATGAGGATGAGGATGAGGATGAGGATGAGGATGAGGATGAGGATGAGGATAAGGATAAGGATTAAGATAAGGATTAAGATTTGGATTAGGATTAGGATTAGTATAATGATTAGGATTAGGATAAGGTTTAGGATAAGGATTAGGATTAGGATTAGGATAAGGATTAGGATAGGATTAGGATAAGGATAAGGATAAGGATTAGGATGAGGATGAGGATGAGGATGAGGATAAGGATAAGGATTAGGATTAGGATTAGGATAAGGATTAAGATTTGGATTAGGATAAGGATGAGGATGGGGATGAGGATGAGGATGAGGATGGGGATAAGGATGAGGATGAGGATGAGGATAGGGATGAGGATAGGATGAGGATAGGATGAGGATAGGGATGAGGATAAGGATAAGGATAAGGATAGGGATGAGGATGAGATGAGGATGAGGATTAGGATTAGGATAAGAGTTAGGATTAGGATTAGGATAAGGATTAGGATTAGGATAAGGATAAGGATAGGATAAGGATAGGATAAGGATTAGGATTAGGATAGGATTAGGATAAGGATAAGAGGATAAGGATAGGATAAGGATTAGGATAAGGATAGGATAAGGATAAGAGATAAGGATAGGATTAGGATTAGGATAGGATTAAGATTTGGATTAGGATTAGGATGAGGATAGGATAAGGATGAGGATGGGGATGAGGATGAGGATAGGGATGAGGATGAGGATGAGGATGAGGATGAGGATAGGATAAGGATGAGGATGAGGATTAGGATTAGGATGGGGATGAGGATGAGGGATGAGGATGAGGATTAGGATTATGATTAGGATTAGGATGGGGATGAGGATGAGGATTAGGATTAGGATTATGATTAGGATTAGGATTAGAGATTAGGATTAGGATTAAGTTAGGATGAGGATGGGGATGAGGATGAGGATAAGGATAAGAGTTAGGATTAGGATTAGAGATTAGGATAAGGATTAAGATTTGGATTAAGTTAGGATAAGGATAAGGATAAGGATTAAGATTTGGATTAGGATAAGGATTAGGATAGGATAGGGATAGGGATGAGGATGAGGATTAGGATTAGGATAAGGATAAGTTAGGATTAGGATTATGATTAGGATTAGGATAGGATTAGGATTAAGATTTGGATTAAGTTAGGATTAGGATTATGATTAGGATTAGGATTAAGATTTGGATTAGGATAAGGATTAAGATTTGGATTAAGTTAGGATAGGATTAAGATTTGGATTAAGTTAGGATTAGGATAAGGATAAGGATAAAGATAAGGATAAGGATTAAGATTTGGATTAAGTTAGGATTAGGATTATGATTAGGATTAGGATTATGATTAGGATTAGGATTATGATTAGGATTAGGATTATGATTAGGATTAGGATTAAGTTAGGATAGGATTAGGATTATGATTAGGATTAGGATTATGATTAGGATTAGGATTAGAGATTAGGATAAGGATTAGGATTAAGTTAGGATTAGGATTAGGATAAGGATTAAGATTTGGATTAAGTTAGGATAAGGATAAGGACA
>JAGSMU010000759.1:0-13983 GCA_029286865.1 Teinopalpus imperialis
CTCCGGGCCTCGGTCTTTCTATGTGGGCCTGCGCAATGACTGCATGTCTCCTTCTTCTTTAGAGAGGCGTTTGGTGTGGCCATACCTTGAGCGCAGGAGCGTGGACAGTGGAGATTGGTCCATTCCTTGAATCCTCTGCATATCGATCTGGACGGTCCCTCTCCACCAGTCTATTCCACAGCCTCGAGGGAGACTCTCAGGACTATGATTCGTGATATAGTTTCTCGATTTCCTTTTATAATTTTATCTCCATCCTGTCCTCATCTCCTGTCAGCTTCGAAGATTTTTGAGGTTCTGTTTCCTCAGTGCCCCCATCACCTCTTCACTTCCGTATTGAAAGGACATCCTTCAACATAACCAGCGGGTCATATTTTTTAATTTCTTCTGCATGTAGTTTCCCTCCTGCTTTGTCCAGTTTATCTTTTACTTTTATTCCTGTCACTTCACTTCTACATCTATAATTACTTTCCTGTCCTGGCTTTCCAGACTCTATCTATCTTCACTCCTCCTTCCTTAGCATTTATAACTTCCCTTATCTTATTTAGAACCTCTTCCCCTGACTCTTGTTCGACCGCTGGAGTGACTACGAAACCGAAGTGGAACGTTTCCCTCTTTTGGGTGTTTCCCTTATTGAGGCCCGCCGCTACACTCGCGTATCATTTTTCCTTTCAGTGATTTCTTATGTTCCACTAGCATTTCCTTCTAACTCTTCCATCTTTTTCATTGTTTTCTTTAACCAATCTTGTTTGTTCTTCCATCCTTTTAATCAGTTCTGTGTCCTGTCCATGTGTCGGGAGGGGCTAGGAGGGTCAGAGGTGTAAAGGCCACCTCACCCATCCCTCTTCTCTCCTCCTCTGTTTTTGTGACTCTCCATTTCTTTGTCCAGTGTTTTAACTATTTGGTACAGTCTATCTACTGCGTTCAATACTCCGTCCTTTATATCTGTCCTCAAGTTTCTGGAGTTGGCCAGATAAGTCTTCGCCTTACATAGGCAGGCTTTTTGCTTCGAGCTGATTTGATTATTTCTCCCTTATTGGCGGTGATGTCGCCAAGTCCTATTTCCTGGTCGTCTCCTTCTGACTTGATTTGATCGCCTGCATCCTTTTTGTGACGAGGTTGGACCTGTGTCTCTACTGCCTCAGGCTTACTTATTATATTCTACTCCGCCTTCTGCTGACAGCTTGTCCATTTGCGCTCCAGATCTTGCGGGCTACTGTTGTTAGTTTGTGACATCGTAAAAGTGTGTTTTGTCTTTTAATGAGGGGTGTGTACAGGTTGTAATACGGGTTGTGAACCGGAGCCGACCGGCCGAGGAGTAAAAACAAGAACGAAAAAAGAAGAATAAAGAAAAGTTCTATGGCTGGGTCAGAGTCTACCTAAACAATGAAAACTGGGAGGGTGGGCGGGCGATTTTTGTAATTCTGTGCGTTTTCTTACAGGTTTTGCCTGATTCGATGGTTGCGGGCCGGGACTGACCGGCCGAGGCAAAGCAGCACAAGAAAGGAAAAACAAAAATTTTAGAATGCGATTAAAATTACGTAAGTATGAAAACTAAAGGTGAGTGATTAAAACTAGAATTGGCCTGAATACGGCACGAGAACGGTGTCTAATGATTAGACTACACAAAATACTTACAAAACAAATTGGAAGTGCTATGGACTTAATAACGCGAGGATATAGGTGGGTTAAGTTAGGTTAAGTTAGAGTTAGGTTAAGTTGGTTGGGGTGGTTTAGATTTGGATTAGGTTAGGTTAGGTTAAGTTAGGATTAGAGTTAGGTTAGGTTAGGTTAAGGTTAGGTTAGGTTAGCCCAGGCGTTCCATCGACGCGGTTCTGCGCGTCCGCTCCTATCGGAGCAGGCTGTGTCGGGGCGGCGTGGCGTTGGCGATAAACATTGATATCGTCAACGCCTTTAATTCCTGCCCTGGACGCGATAGAGGACTTTACACCATGGTGTTCCCCCTGCCTGCAAGGCGTGATCGCGGACTACTTGCGCGACACCAGTACATCTTATTACATGGGCCGGGGGCATTTGAGGATCCGGAGAGGAGATCCAGTGTGGGGTTCCACAGGGTCGGTTTTAGGCCCGTTACTGTGGAATCTCGCCTACGACTCTGTTCTGCGAGTCGAGCTCCCGCTGGCGTTAATGTCGTCTGTTACGCCGGACGACACGTTGAGTGGTCGCCAGCGAAGGACTCCTTCGGAAGGACAGGAGCTCGCCGAGCTTGGGGCGGAAATCGTCGTCCGCCAAAGTCCACGGTTGGGACTGGAGGTAGCGCCTCCCACAAGACCGAGGCGCTATGGTTCCCACAAACTGCCGCGGAGCAGGGAACCACCGACTCGTGCGTCCGAGTAGGTGAGTCTGAAGTCCAGAGTGGGGCGGTACATAGGTACCTGGGCCTCACTCTGTGGACGATCACTAGGGCTTCGAAGAGCACTTCGAGAAGCGCCTGGTCCCCGGATCGGAAGGTAGCGGGTGCTGGCACATGGGCTGCCACTAATCTCAAGGACCGAGAGTGAGGAAGTCGCCGCCTCTACGCTGGTCGTACGATCCGTAGCCTTGTACGGGGCGCCATCTGGAGCGAAAGGCTAGCCATCCGACGCTGTAGGACGAAAATCTACAGCGTCCAGAGAAGATACCGGGTCATCACGAGGATACCGCACGGTATCGTTGAGGCAGCGACAATCCTGGCTCGCTTTCCACCTCTGGATATACTGGCGGACATGGACGCGAGGGTGTATCACCGGATTCGCGTCCTACGCCAGGTGGTGAGCAGAGGAAGGCGCTCGAGGCGGTAAAACGGCAGGAACGACGTATCGCATTCGCGACGTGGCGCGCAAGGCTCCGCGAGGAGCAGTATGCCTTACTAAACGCGTCATCGAACATTCTGCCGGTCTTCAGAAGCCTGGATGCAGCGACGGGGAGGAAGATCACCTACAGACTTACGCAGGTGATCACCGGGCACGGTTGCTTCGGTGATGCCACCAGTAATGAATCGATCGCAGGCGATGGCGAATTGCTTCCACTGTGGCGGCAACGACCAAGACTCCGCATCGCACACGCTCGCCGCTTGCGGCGTGGGGAAGCCGAGCGGCAGGTCTTGGTCAGTCACATCGAGACGGAACCTGTCCTGCCAGCAGTCGTGTCGATGCTGCGCGGGAATCGGCGTGGGGGCCGTAGCCTCCGCTCCAGCGAGACCGTAATGGCCGGGAGGCTGCCGAGCGGACAGAGAGAGGACCGATCCTGCTCGGAGACAGGGCCGACGCGGCGCCCGCGCCCGCCTCGTCACGACCCTCCTATCGGTGATCCCCTACCGTAAACGGGGCCCACGGGTCGCTGACGATCGGAGTGGGGCTCCGACCGTCAATATGAGCGACCCCGGCGGGGAGGACGACGGCACGACGTGAGTACCGTGTCGTCGTGATAGTTCAAATGAGGGTTCTGGGGGTGCGGTCTTCACGCGCCCCAGGACAGGCTATCAGCGAAGCGCAAGAGGTGCAGTTGCGTTCCTAACGGAGATCCGCGACCCCTCGCGAGCGTTGGTGGCGACCACCGTGGGGTTTTAGTCAGTGCGGTCGACAACCCGCCCTTGCCCCCGCGAGAAGTGTATTGGGTATGCGTAAACATTTCCCACGCTAAAAAAGGTTGATTCGGTGGGTTGGTTCCGGATTAGGTTAAGGTTAAGTTCCCCCGAAGGAGTTCTCGCTTTGTCGTGGCAGGGGCGGCAGCGGCGTTCTTACGAGGTGAAGCTAAGAGGAACCCAAATGGCCGGCTACAAAGCGCTCTGAGGCCGGCGGTGGCCGCTCCGGGTGGGCTCTTTACAGGCTAACTGCCGGTCGTGTCGGTGGACTGCTGAAGGGGTGGAAGTGGCGGAGCAAGGCCGCCTTCCGCCCTCAGTAGCCAGGCGATCGCGGAGAGAGTGTCGGTGTTGCGTTGCCGCTCTCCTATCATCCCGCGACTCAACGAAGTCGCACCGCATGATGCGGCGAGAAGCTGTGGTGGGGCCGCGGGGAAGAGGTCGGTGTTTCGTTGCCGCTCTCCTGTCCTCCGCGGCCGAACATCGATCGGCAGTGGAGCCACCAGACCAGATCCACCGCAGGGGCTGGGTTTGTAGTGCTCCTGGTCCCCGCATGGCCTCTGGGGGGCGGACTCGAGTCCGCTTCCCACCTGAAGGAGGCCGAGGTTGGAGGGGCGCGTCCGTGTTCCGGCGCGCCCTGCCTGGAGGTGGAGAATGTCCTTCCCGGAGGAACCGGCTTGCCGTAGCGCAAACGGGGTCGCGGAGGTGTGCGAAAGCGTTCCCTTAACCCGCCATACGCGACGAAGGTGGAACACCATGGTTTTGGTCGGTGCGAGTCCGACATAACCCGCCCTTGCCCCGCAGGGTATGCGTAGGCATTTCCCCGTAAAAGGTTAGAGTTAGGTTAGGTTAGGTTAAGGTTAGGTTAGGTTAGGTTAGGTTAGGTTGAGTTAGGTTCCCCGAAGAGGTTCTCAGCGCTGTCGTAGCGGGGGCTTAGTAACAAATGGCTTGGTCACCCACAGTGAAGCTAAGAAGGGCAAATGGCCGGCCTAAGGCGCTCTGTGGCCGGCGAGGCGGCCGCTCAGAATCGCCATGCATGCGACGTATCGGTGGTGCTGGGGGGTGAAGTGGCGGAGGCAGGGCCGCCTTCCGCCCTCCCAGTAGCCGAGGCGGAGTCGCGGAGGAGTGTCGGTGTTGCGTTGCCGCTCCCTATCCTCCGCGACTCAAGCGAATCGCACCCATGATGCGGCTGTGGTGGAGCCGCGGGGAAGAGGTGTCGGTGTTTCGTTGCGCTCCACCATCGCCACTTGACCGAACATCGGTCGGCAGTGGAGCCACAGACCAGATCCGCCACAGGGGCTGGGTTGGCAGTGCTCTGGCCCCATGGCCTGGGGGAACTCGAAGTCCGTTTCCCACCTGAAGGCCAGATGGAAGGCCGCGTCCGTGTTCCGGCGCGCCTTGCGAAGAAGTGGAAGGGGATGTCCTCCCCGAAGGAGGGAAAACGCCGTAGCGCAAACGAGGTCGCGGAGGTGTGCGGCGTTCCCGTGGCCCCGCCATACGCGACGAAGGTGGAACACCATGGGGTTTTAGTCGGTGCGGAGTCCGACATAACCCATCCTTGCCCCGCAAGTGAATTGTCGTAGGCGTTTCCCCATGTAAAAAAGGTTAGGTTAGGTTTTTTTTTAGACCATCATTTCGGGGCCTTGCGTGTGATACCCTGACATGATAACTCAAGACTTTTGTTCTTTTCACAACATTATCCATACACTATTTTTTAGTCGAGTCTTATCTCTGTATACATCGTATTCTGATGTATATATATTTCTTCTTAGTCAAACTTAATATATATATAGTTCTAGAAATTTAGTTACTATGTAGTATATATAACTAAATATTCACACACATACTAACATCCTCATACATTCATTTTGTTTTATTTTGTCATTATAGCTTTCATCGCCACGCTTCCAGAAATGCAGAATTTCTGGCTAAAATCTGCTACTGATAAGGACTGGCAAGTTATTTATTGTTACTTTTAAACCTGTGCTTAGCTCAACATTGAGCCTCTCCTGCGACAGGACACTCCGTTATGAGGTGCAAGATATCCTCCTTGATGGTGTCGTCACAGACACACGACAGGCTCTTACACTGGAAGCGGTTCAAGTATTCGGAGAAACCGCCGTGGCCGTGAACACCTGCACAGACAAGCGTCCATCTCAGGTTTTAATTACGCTGAAGGCTGACGTCAGGAAGAAGGCTTTGGTGACGAAGCCGTGTCACCCTCTCCTCGATACCTCCTGTTCCATTCATCCAACCGACTCCAAACGGATTTGTCGCTTGACGAACGAGACAGGGCATCGATCGTAGTCGGGGGTCCTCTTGGTCTTAATTGCAGCCTCCTTTGCAAGTTCGTCCGCCCTCGTTCCTCAAACCTGCGTGGGCTTTCACCCATGTTAGGAGATGTTCTTCCCACGTCCCGCAGTAATACACAGATGTTTTGTCGTGCTTTCACCGCGAGATGCAGGAATCGGGTTAATAACCGTTTGGAGGGCGGATTCGTCCGCAATAGACCTGAAGTTCCGTGCAGGTGCCGTAGTGCCCACTCGGTGGCTTCACTGATTGCCAGCAATTCACGCCTGGTAGACGGTGCAGTAATCACCCAGCTTGAGGGATTTTTCCGGGTACATACTACTCGGCCGCGCCTATCCAAATGGATAGTGCCGCTCCGACTTTCCCCTCGATTTTTTACTACCGTCGGTGTAAATTCGGACGGTAGTCTCGTCTTCGTAGCAAATCCACACCGTCCCCATGCGAGTGAAGTCCAGCTCCAGCCTTTCGGCAGGATGGCATCTCGGCGTAAAGGGAGTCCTAGTCTCACCTCCCTGTCCTACCACTCGCCGCGATATGCCTCTCTTTGCTTGGTAAAGAGAGGCTGCTTCCGATCGCTATATCGGGGAAACGAATCGGCTAGCAACGGGGCTGAATGCAGGGAGACGGTCTATACATTTCACAATCTTCTGGACAAACCCTCTCTGCGAATTCAGCTGCTTTCTGGCAGACCTTTTTGAGTGTCGCCGACGCCCATGCGCCCGCAGCGTACATGATCGTCGGCTCCACCGCCGCCGTATAAATGGTTCTATGCCTCGGGTTCAATCCCCATTGGACCTTAGCGGCCCTCGACAGTTGGACGTACAGACTCTGCGCCTTCCGACACACATTTGCAATGTGCGCGTTGAACGTGGATCCGTCGTCCTGTGAGCCAGTATCTTGATGTTCTTGGAGGCTCGATCCTCTGCGCCCGTAGTCAGGAATTGGTGAGTCAAACTTCAGCTTCCTCGTCTTTCACCACCATAGCCTTGAACATGCTTGCGAAGTTTAGCTTTATTTTTGACCCCCACCCCGAACATAATCAGTACCGGTTCGGCTCTCCGTTGCACTTCAGTGCGAGATAATCAAAACCACGTCATCAGCAGGCCTGACAGTATACCCCCCTCTGCTGAATTCTTCCAGAAGAGGATTAAGCAGCAGGTTCCACAGCGTAAGTTGTGGATCCTTGCACGCACCCCTTTGTCGTACGCTTGACCCATTTCGCACCGGCGAACCCGGCGCACTGATCGATCGCTAAGATGGCTGTCAATTAAAGAGCGCCTCAAGGTCCCACCAGGCATCCGGTCTCCGCCAGTCTGAGTCTGATCGCGGGCCACCACGCATTATCGAATGCTCCTCTATGTCAGCGACACCAAAACAATGAGCTTTTTCTCACGAAGCCGATCATTTAGGTGTCCCATCATGGCACAGAGGAGTCTTCGATTACTACGTTGCGGCATGAAGCCGTACTGGCTGTCACTGATCTCTGGGGCACTATGTGCCGCAGTTCTCTGGACAACCATCTTTTTCGCCAGATCTTGCAGTACCGGCAAAGAGACCTGGGTCTGTAAGGACTTAGAGGTCGCGTATGTCCTTCCGGCTTCCGTATGACTACTACCACGGCTTCCTTCCACCTTGCAGGGAAGTAAAGAAAGACTTAGGCACTTGTTCATAAGTGCGAGGAACAGGTCGGGGTCAGTGTGATTGCCGTACGGCAGATGTCGGAGGTAAGGCCGTCCATTCCAGGCGCCTTTTGGATTGAACGACGACGCGGCCCACAGCGGATTCGCTCTTGGTGAATAGTGGGTTGCATGAGTCATCACGCAGCCCTCATTTATTGTATCTGCAATTTCTCTTACTTGCTTGTGTTCCACGTCGTCGTTGGCGGGATTATCCTCTGGATAGAACGTAATCCGCCAGCGGTATGCGACTCCTGCCCTCAGTACTACTCCATTTCGTACCAGAGGAACGTCCTCTTGTCTCACCGCTGTACGTCTAATCACCGGTATATACCGTCCACATCGACTCCTATCTTGCTGGCCGCAGAAGGCCTTCCAGCCTGGCGGTTTGCGCTTTCTTTACTTCAGAAATAGTTTCCTTGGCCTCAAAGTGCTGCTCGACAACCCACTCTCGGCGGATCGGTGCAGCGCAAATTCTGCGCTTTTCGCAGGACCTCTTTTGAGGTTAGTGAGTTCCACCGTCCACCAGGGCAATCTATAAATTTCTTACTGCTGGCTTTTTAAGTGTTTTTCACACGTTTCTGTATGGTGCTTGTTAGTTTTGTTATTATTTGTTCCAAATCTTCTGTATTTTAATTTCTTCTATTTTGGTTATATTTATTTCGTTGTTTTGCCAAAATTGGGCGAGTTCATACGGAACTCGGCTCGAGATTCTTTCTGGTATTGTATTTTCTTGTCGTGTTCTTTAATTCTATGGTTCTGTTATTTGGTAATATATTAATTTCAAATAGGATGGCCCTGTGGTCAGGTTTGTCACTCCATCTTCAGGCGCCAGCCATCGATCTCCTAGAAGGGTCGCCGAGCAAACTGTCACGTCCACATAGCTGGTAAATCTTCTGCCGCCCTGATGGTGTCGAAAGTGGGCTCAGTTCCCCTGTTAGTAGGTGGAGCTCAAGCTCGTCGAACATTAAAGCCACCTCTGTTCCTCTCTTGTCCGTCTTTCGACTTCCCCACCAAGAGTTCCATGCGTTCACATCACCACCCAATATATCACGTCTCTGGTGCCCATACCTACTACCGCGGCCGTGATGTCGTTAAGATAGGGGCGATAGGCTTATCACCCTCAAGGTATACGGAGACTACCCCGACCTCCCAGACCCCAATCCTCAACCAGCAGCTGCGATATTCTCAGTTGTCAAGTCCGGGTTTTACTGGGTGATCTGGATATGCTCCATCGAACACTACAATGGCGGCTTTATTAACCCGCTCAGGTTAGGGCTCTCGCGCATTGTGTTGTCCGTACTCCTCGATGTTGTTTCATCTCCTATCCTCCCGATATAAGGCTCTTGCACCATTGCCGAGTCAACTTGCAGTAACCGCCTCGGTCATGAGCTCTGCTGTCACCAGTTTCGCTCCTCTGCATGTTGACTTGGATGACGGCTGCCGACTCTGGTATTACGATCCTTTATTACAGTAGGGACGCCCTTAGCAGTAGGCTATGGTGGACCTCGCTAGTGTCTCCATTTCCTTCTGACAGGGCAATTCCGGAACTGAATGCATTGTGGTTTCTCCTGTCAGTCCTGCCTTCGAGCAGTTACAGCACGATGGTATCTCTCCAGAGAGCATTTCAGTGCTCTGCTCTGAGGTGGACCTCCGCAGTGACTGCACATCCTGTCGTCTCCGTTAAAACACCGCTTGCTGTGTCCATACCCCACAGGCATCGTGAGCACTGTATGAGCGGTGGTGATCCTCCTCTTACTCTCTGAGATCACCATGTACAATACCCACTTGAGTAAGACTGGTCCATATCGGCGGAGAAACCCTCAAGACTACGTGCGATGTGAGCGGATTCTGAATCCTCTTCCTGTATTTGACTTCCATCCTGTCATTGTCTTTTCCTATATCTTTCAAAGAGATGCCTGTTTTGCTGCTAACGCTCTTATAATTTCCTCATCTGTTGTATTGCATCCCGTCACGTAATATGATTAATGGATCTTTATTTTTGATTTCCTCGACTTTTAAGCTTGTTCCTGCCTTTTGTATTTTTCTTTTATTTTCTTAATTTCGTCTTGAGCATTGCAACCCAATATTACTTTCTATCTCTTGCTTTCCTAATTTTGTCTATCTTTAATCCCTCTTCTTTGGCATTAACCACCTTTCTTATTTTATCCATCCACCTGGTCTCCCTTTCGCTTTTCATCGTTGGAGGTGATCACCGCAGAGTGTACTGCCGTATTCTCTGGAAGTGATCTCGTCTGTCGGATTTAGCTGCCACACTTGCGTACGATCTTTTCTTCCTAATTTCTTGTCTTTTTAACTCTTCCGTTAGTTTTCCATTTCCTTTTTGTTTTCTTCTAGAAGCTTTCCAATATTCCTCTAACTTTCTTAAAATGTGCTTTTCTACTTCTTCTTTGCGTCTCGTGTCCCTGTTCGGTTCTATCGCCTTCTTCTCCTTATCTATTATCTCTGTCCTGTACTCTATCTCTGCCTCCTTGACCAGCTGATAGAGCTCTCTATAGCCTGAGTGACTCCATTTTATGTCTGTCCTCAGGTTTCTAGAGTTGTTCAAGTTCAGCTTGGCCTTATGGAGACAGGCCTCACCTCTGTCAAACGGTCCGCATACTTAGTCGTCTGTGTTTTCTCTGTGCCCCTCCGCTGATAGTTGCGAGTCTTTGCTTCCTGAAGGTGCTATCCTCTGTTTCTGGCGAACCGTCAATGTACTAGATTTCCCTGAGAGTTTAGGTTCGTCAGAGAAACATCACTTGCTAAGTGCGGGCTGTGAAGCCGGTCGTCTGGTGTCGAGAGGGCAGTACCTGTGCTGCCCTTCGCTAGAACCACAGGAGTGCTGATCATTAGGAACAACATCCACCTCTAGAACGTTTGACGTTTGTCTGTGTCTTCGTTCATGCATCCAGGTGTTGCATTCGGAAGGTCCTCACGTACGGTTTGTTTGTCTTTTCGTTAGTGTGCGTATTCCGATCATTTTTGAGTCCTTATAGCTGTTGCCGTCCACCCAGTTTTTGTGTCCGGGTGGATGTTGATGAGTCCTAATTAGAGCTACAGGGTGATGGTCTATCAGCACAAATAAGAAAAACACCCGCACAGCACCGGATAAGAATCCGGAGCATAACCTGTTTTCGTTTAAAAGTCTTTCAGTAAAAGTAAAAGTAAAGTAACTACCTTTCAGGAAAAATCCGATTCTTGGCTGAAAAGGGAGCAGCTCGCAGACTCTTCAAAGAACTGCACTGTTCAGCGTAATTTTCCGCGTCTTTGAAATCTCAACACACTATATTTTGAACACTTTGACTATTTTATTAGATTTTAGAACACGGAGCGCCTCGAGAGCGATGCGCACCGGGTCGGACGTCGGCGCACTGACTAGGTTAGGTTAAGAGTTAGGTTAGGTTAGAGTTAGGTTAGGTTAGGTTGCGAGTCAGGCTCCCCGCTGGCGTTAATGTCGTCTGTTACGCTGACGACACGTTGAGTGGTCGCCAGTGGGGACTCCTTCGAGAGGGCCAAAGGAGCTCGCCGAGCTTGGGGCGGAAATCGTCGTCGCCAAAGTCACGAGTTGGGACTGGAGTAGCGCCTCACAAGACCGAGGCGCTATGGTTCCACAAACTGCCGCGGGTGGGAACCACCGACTCGTGCGTCCAGTAGGTGGGTCTGAAGTCAGAGTAAGGGCGGTACATGAAGTACCACAGGCCTCACTCCTGGACAGTCGCTGAGACTTCGAGCATTTCGAGCGCCTGGTCCCCCCGGATCGAGAGGTAGCGAGGTGCTATGCACGAACTGCCCAATCTCGGGGACCGAGTGAAATCGCCGCCTCTACGCTGGGGTCGTACGATCCGTAGCGGGGCGCCCATCTGGGCGAAGAGGCTGGCCATCCGACGCTGTGGGACGAAATCTACAGCGTCCAGGAGGATGGCCATACGGGTCGTACGAGATACCGCGCGGTATCGTTGAGGCGGCGACGATCACCGAAACGCTTTCCACCTCTGGATATACGCACTGGCGGACATGGACGCGAGGTGTATCACCGGATCGTCTACGCCAGAGCGGTGGCGAGCCAAACGCTCGGGCGGTAAAACGGCAGGAACTGACGTATCGCATTCGCGACATTGGCGCGCAAGGCTCCGCGAGGAGCAGAATGCGCGCAAACCTCGTCGGAGCATTCCTGCCGGTCTTCCGGCACCTGGATGCAGCGACGAGAGGAAGACTCACCTACAGACTTACGCAGGTGATCACCGGGCACGGTTGCTTCGGTGATTACCTGTGTAAGATCGATCGCAGGCGACGGCGAATTGCTTCCTGTGGCGGCAACGACCAAGACTCCGCATCGCACGCGCTCGCCGCTTGCCCGGCATGGGAAGCCAGGCGGGTCATAGTCGGTCACATCGGACGGAACCTGTCCCTGCCAGCAGTCGTGTCGGCGATGCTGCGCGGGGAATCGCGTGGAGGGCCGTAGCCTCATCTGCCCGAGACCGTAATGGTCCGAGGGAGAGCTGCCGAGGCAGGATAGAGAGAGGACCGATCCTGCTCGAAGACGGGGCCGACGCGGCGCTCGCGCGCCTCGTCACGGTCTCCGGTGATCCCCACCACCGTAAACGGGGCCTACGGGTCGCTGACGCGATCAGGTGGGGGCTCGACCGTCAGTATGAGCGACCTTGAGGACGACGGCTGACGTGGTACCGTAATCGTCGTGATAGTTCCGCGAGGGTTCTGGGGGTGCGATTTTCTCGCACGCCCCAGGACAGGCTATCCAGCAGAAGCGCAGAGTTGCAGTTGCGTTCCTTACGGAGATCCCGCGACCCTTCGCGAGCGTTGGTAGCGACCACCATGGGGACACTAGTCGGTGCGAGTCCGACGCTAACCCATCGCGCCGCCCCACAGTGGGTATGCGTAGGCATTTCCCCATGTAAAGTTAGGTTAGGTTAGGTTGGGATTGGAAGTTAGGTTAGGTTAGGTTAGGTTAGGTTAGGTTAGGTTAGGTTAGGTTGGGGTGCCAGCGCCCCGAAGGGTTCTCGCTTTGTCGTGGCGGGGGCTTAGTAACCGTGGCTTGAATTACCCACGGTGAAGCTAAGAAGGGCAAATGGCCGGCCCTAAGGCGCTCTGTGGCCGGCCCGAGAACCGCTCGGGTGGGCTCGTAACGAGCTCGCCTCGGGAGGCGTCGGTGGAACTGCTGGGGGCGGAAGTGGCGGAGCAGGGCCGCCTTCCCGCCCTCAGTAGCCGAGGTGGAGTCGCGGAGGAGAGGTGTCGGTATTGCGTTGCCGCTCTCTATCCTCCCGCGACTCAAGCGAGAATCGCACCGCATGATGCGGCTGTGGTGGGGCCGCGGGGAAGAGGTGTCGGTGTTTCGTTGCCGCTCTCCTGTCCTCTGGCCGAAATCGAGTCGGCGGTGGAGCCACCAGACCAGATCCGCCGCGGGGGGCTGGGGCCCAGCTTAGTGCTTTCACAGCCCCCCACCGCGGCCTCTGGGAGCGGACTCAGAGTCCGTTTCCCTGAAGGAGGCCGAAGGATTGGAAGGCGCGTCCGTGTTTCCGGCGCCTCAAACATTTTGACGATTCCATTCTAACGTTAGAGAAGAGGATGTAGATGGAGGAGAACAGCAATTTTTACAATTGTACTGGTTATCGAATATTATAAAAATCCTTTATGATTACATAGTGTACGAGTAAATGTTACGAAATTGATACATAAAAGAATACCTTAAACTTAATCTAGCTATGTCGTAATACTAAGGGTTAATAACATCGCTTCTACGAACACCAAGAGGTACCGTACACTTTTCAAATTGTGTACTCTGTACTCTCCTTTTAACATTACAACTTTTCAAAGGAAATTTGACTAACAGAGACGAAAAGCTTTTAAATATCCTTGACTTATTAAATAATGAATGACTTGGCTTCAAATATTTCACTGCTGGCCGTATGAGGAGTCTCAAAGTAGCTGGGATATGGAGAACCTTAATGCTCGGTGTTTCTTTTAAGATATCTCAAAGTTCTTATTTAATTAATTATATCTATTTTATTTATTTTGTAGACCTTTCTGAAAGCAGAAAAATATATATTATTTAGAAAAGGCTAAGAATAGCTAATATATAATATACACATAAAATCATATTATCAATTATCAATGTCAGCGCCATGTTGCAGCTTGTTCTAGCTACAGCTTAAATTTGTTTAGCTCATGAAATAGCAACATAATGTTCCTTAGGATGTTTGATCAATGTGATCTTGGATTTTGTTTAGCATGAATATAAGATCACGTAGTATCAGGATAACTGTCACCACCCATAGTTTCATAATTTTCGTTTAAGTAGGGCTCCAGATGTGTTGCCAACACATTTCAAAGTCAATGAGTGAGTATAGATGTAGAAAAATCTAACGTTACAAATAAGCATACATTACTCGATTCCATTCT
>JAGSMU010000760.1:0-21752 GCA_029286865.1 Teinopalpus imperialis
AACGTTAAGAGAAGAGGATGTGAATGGAGGAAGAGAGAACAGCAATTTTTACAATTGTACTAGTTATCGAATATTATAAAAAATCCTTTATGATTACATAGTGTACGAGTAAATGTTACGAGTACATAAAAGTACGCTTAAACTTAATCTAGCTATGTCGTAATACTAAGGGTTAATAACATCGCTACGAACACCAGAGGTACCGTACACTTTTTAAATTGTGTACTCTGTACTCTCCTTTTAACATTACAACTTTCAAAAATTTGACTAACAGAGACGAAAAGCTTTAAATATCCTTGACTTATTAAATAATGAATGACTTGGCTTCAAATATTTCACTGCTGGCCGTATGAGGAATCTCAAAGTAGCTAGGATATGGAGAACGCAATGCTCGGTGTTTCTTTTAAGATATCTCAAGAAGTTCTTATTTAATCGTTATATCTATTTTATTTATTTTGTGAACCTTTCTGAAAACAGAAAAATATATATTATTTAGAAAAGGCTAAGAATAGCTAATATATAATATACACATAAAAATCATATTATCAATTATCAATGTCAGCGCCATGTTGCAGCTTGTTTCTAGCTACAGCTTAAATTAGTTGGCTCATGAAATAGCAGCATAATGTTCCTTAGGATGTTTGATCAATGTGATCTTGGATTTTTGTTTAGCATGAATATAAGATCACGTAGTATCAGGATAACTGTCACCACCCATAGTTTCATAATTTTCGTTTACAAGTAGGGCTCCGAATGTGTTGCCAACACATTCAAAGTCAGTAAGTGAGTATAGATGTAGAAAAAATCTAACGTTACAAATAAACATACATTACTTAACAAAACGCATTGCAAGCAAGCACCTGTTCCCGCTGGATCTCATTACCATTTTCAATATAATACTAATAAGTCACCCGACACGTGAAAGGATAATTTGTGAACCCTTAATTGGTTCAAACCTAAAATCACGACTCAGTAAAAAAGTACACAGAGTACTAACCTCATCTACTTATAAATTATCACATGACATCCCTGGCCAATTTTCAAAATGATAGTTAGCGCGTAAAGATATATTTTATTACATATTTTACGAGTGTCAGCCATTTTAGTGTTAACAGAAGTCTACAGTAAATATTCTGATATCGTCATTAAAGCCAACTCTATATAAATTTGTCATCTGGTACAAATTATTAATTGATTTATAGATCAGGCGGTGGGTTCATAAAATAGGTTTTTTTTTATTTTTATTTTTCCAGCCGTTGTTAGCCCGAGGGCTTTTACAGTTACACCGGGTTGAGAAGTGACCGAGCGCTTATGGCGCTCAGTCGAGACCTCTATTACCAGCACAAGGGCCTCGAGAGGCTTGTACCGTTACCCTGTTCCGCGAGAGCGTCTGTATAGAGGGTGCCCGAGAGGGCCGAAACTTGGATCGGTCAGTTGCTTCTGACTAAGAATTATTTCTTATGATCTTCGATGTTCGTACCATCTTTACGCCGATGATCTACAATTATACATTCAGGCAACCAAAGATAGACTACCAGAAATTATTTGTATTATAAACAAAGATTTAGATGCCATCAGAAAGTGGACAGACAAGTTTGGATTAACAGTTAACACTTTAAAGTGTCAGGCCATTATCATAGGGAGCTCCTGCATTATAAGTACGTTGTGTACTTCGATCATATATATATATATCGAAATGAAAAATTCGACTGTGTGTAATTCGATATATATATATATATATATATATATATATATACATATCGAAGGCGCCAGCGTTCAGTTCGTTTCGATGAATCGTTATCATGTTGGCTTGATCTTGCGTGTGGCGTCCCGCAAGGCGGTATTCTCTCTCCTATTTTATTTTCTGTCTTTATAAATTTCATCACTCATGATCTTCGATGTTCGTACCATCTTATGATCTACAATAATACATTCAGGCAACCAAAGATAGACTACCAGAATATATTTGTTTTATAAACAAAGATTTAGATGCCATCAGAAAGTGGACAGACAAGTTTGGATTAACAGTTAACCCTTTGAAGTGTCAGGCCATTATCATACGGATCTCCCGCATTATAAGTACGTTCGACTTATGCAAACTTCCACCACATATAATACTATATAGGTTTCACCAGAATTATGAAATAAACCATGACTCCATTACCTTAAGTCATCACTGTTGAGTTATTCGATGGCTTCAGGTACTGAGACAGTCCTTCAGTTCCTGTTAGCTATAGCGTAGGCTACGATGGGGGTGTTTCTCTACATGATAGAATACGTCGAGACAACGTAGACATCCTTAGTAGAACGGGAGAACTGACATAGCTCAAAAGGTCAGGAAGCTTTAAAGGCAATGTGGTCTACCTATGAGGCAGTACGGCTAATAAGTGCCAACCTCGGACTTGCAGTTGCAGTATAGGATGACCGCCAATGGATGGAGCGACATATGCAAGTTCATGGGAAGTCGGTCAAACCAGGTGGCTCAGTATCGTGCTTTGTGGCAATTTATGGTAGATCTACACTGCAGTTTGTTTCTACCAGCAGAATGAATGGGTCAAATCTACCGTGGTAGGATTATGCCCTCACAGAATACTAGCGTAAAATAATAACATGGTGCTGCTGTGTTACGTCTGGTGAGTGCAGGGATACGTAGAGGTCTACTTTATTACTGGTGACCAGAAATTCCATTGCGATCCCCAAGGGTGACAACGCATCTGCATTGTGATTCTTTGCAAAAATTAGTACATACTCATCATATTTTATAATTAACTTGCCCGTAGTTTTAAATTAATATCTTCTAAGGCATGTACTCAATATTATCATGTAATATTTTTGTTATGAATTAATTTTAGAATAACATTACAACAATAACCTTCAGCTAACCAATACTAACTCTTTCCTTTAAAACGTGTTTCTAACGGTTATTCTACCAAAAGGCACTATAATTTGTATAGCGCAGTAAATGTCATCTGTTGATAACTAGAAAGATATCTTCATGATTGATATCAATATGGACATCATCGTTTCCACCATATTAAATAAATATTATATATTTAGTTAAGTGTCGTATTCTTAAGTAATTAAGTAATTCTTCGAAAGCACTACTTTTTTTATTAATAAAAACTAAGGGGGACAATCGGATCTTTTAACATCTCTGATAATAAGTGAGGACTGTAGTCCATAAGCACCCAAAACGATCCTCTACATTTTTTTTATGTATTTAAATTACTTTAATATAAACCAATAACATTAATTCTTTTGAAGACGACTAACTTCTTCATTCATCTCGCTCACAGAACTCCATCCGTCCCGACAATAGTACCATTAATTCATCTGCAAACAGATTCCACCTACGGTTTGAGTCCAGTAGAGCGATGTGCGCTATAAGGACAGGATGAGGTAAGGGAGAGTTAGCACGTGCAATAGTGTGCAAAGACCGAGATGGTTTACCTCGCTACCAATAACCGGATCTGGTGAACCGGATCCTTTCACTAAACATAAGAAACCTGTTGACCATTTCACACTGATAGAAACCAGCCGCACCGTGGTCTTTACGACTGTTCGGTTATTGTCACTTAGAGAAATCAAAATCAGTGTAAGGTGATTTTAGCGTTCTAAAATGTATGCCTGTTTTATGGGGTGCACACGTTACCTAAAGTCACATAGATTCTTAGATCTTGTTTGATCGGCTGCTCGGAAATGAGGTGTCATGTTTGTAACTTGAAACTGATTTCAAAGTTGTTATTTATCACTTGAAAGTTTAAACGGATTGCAAATGAGTTATTTGTGTTCCGTTTTTGTGTACGATTTTTTTATATTATTTTGAGAGTAAGAAACGAGCACACAGTACAAGCGATAGTAAGTGATTCCTATGGTCCATGACATCTACATTCATTCTTGACAAGGAACTATAAGCCGACGCGTTGTTATCCAAGAGGACTGAGATTGAATACCTCCTAACGTGTAATAAAGGTCTCGGATCCCTACACTCCAAACAGCAGCATTATGCTGCCATTACGCGCTGGTATTCTGTGATGGTCGTATGTGTGGGCGTGGTCCTACCCTGGTTGAGCTGACCCATTCAATCTGCAGCATGTATCAAACTGAGGAGTAGCTCTAGCACTTCATAAACACGCATTTCTAAAGGTGTAGAATTTGTCTACCCCAAAATCAATTACGAAATGTCATCAGTAAAAATATAGATGGCGGCGGAGATATGGACGTAGGAGTTTCCACGTAAATAGTTTGACGTGGGCACGATAGACGATAGAATGAAAGGTTAAATTTATTTTTATAAGAAAAGTAGATGAGAAAAAACGCCTACAGTTGTCCTGATGCTGAGTAATCACAGTGACCCGTTGGCACCTTCATCCATCGTCGATAAGGAATCGAGATAGAAGAAGGATCGATTAAGACGGAATACCTCCTAACGTGTAATAAAGGTCTCGGATCCCTACACTCCAAACAGCAGCATTATGCTGCCATTACGCGCTGGTATTCTGTGATGGTCGTATGTGTGGGCGTGGTCCTACCCTGGTTGAGCTGACCCATTCAATCTGCAGCATGTATCAAACTGAGGAGTAGCTCTAGCACTTCATAAACACGCATTTCTAAAGGTGTAGAATTTGTCTACCCCAAAATCAATTACGAAATGTCATCAGTAAAAATATAGATGGCGGCGGAGATATGGACGTAGGAGTTTCCACGTAAATAGTTTGACGTGGGCACGATAGACGATATTTAGTTAAGTGTCGTATTCTTAAGTAATTAAGTAATTCTTCGAAAGCACTACTTTTTATTAATAAAAACTAAGGGGACAATCGGATCTTTTAACATCTCTGATAATAAGTGAGGACTGTAGTCCATAAGCACCCAAAACGATCCTCTACATTTTTTTTATGTATTTAAATTACTTTAATATAAACCAATAACATTAATTCTTTTGAAGACGACTAACTTCTTCATTCATCTCGCTCACAGAACTCCATCCGTCCCGACAATAGTACCATTAATTCATCTGCAAACAGATTCCACCTACGGTTTGAGTCCAGTAGAGCGATGTGCGCTATAAGGACAGGATGAGGTAAGGGAGAGTTAGCACGTGCAATAGTGTGCAAAGACCGAGATGGTTTACCTCGCTACCAATAACCGGATCTGGTGAACCGGATCCTTTCACTAAACATAAGAAACCTGTTGACCATTTCACACTGATAGAAACCAGCCGCACCGTGGTCTTTACGACTGTTCGGTTATTGTCACTTAGAGAAATCAAAATCAGTGTAAGGTGATTTTAGCGTTCTAAAATGTATGCCTGTTTTATGGGGTGCACACGTTACCTAAAGTCACATAGATTCTTAGATCTTGTTTGATCGGCTGCTCGGAAATGAGGTGTCATGTTTGTAACTTGAAACTGATTTCAAAGTTGTTATTTATCACTTGAAAGTTTAAACGGATTGCAAATGAGTTATTTGTGTTCCGTTTTTGTGTACGATTTTTTATATTATTTTGAGAGTAAGAAACGAGCACACAGTACAAGCGATAGTAAGTGATTCCTATGGTCCATGACATCTACATTCATTCTTGACAAGGAACTATAAGCCGACGCGTTGTTATCCAAGAGGACTGAGATTGAATACCTCCTAACAAGTAATAATAGAGGTAGATTTTGTAATATGAATATTTTTTATAATACGAGGTGAAAATCTTGCACAAACCTCACCTGATGGTAAGCATAACATCTACATCGATCAAACAATGTATACATTGGTTGTCACTCCTATCCGTAATCGAATACTAATTCAACACATGAACAACAGATGTGTTATGCTGTATTTTGTATTGTAATTGAATGTTGATATTCTATGTGGGTGCCGGCCAATTCATTTGCGATAAAGTTATAAACTAGCTACAAAATAAATCGTAAGAATATTAATACTGGCTAAAATAATGCTATCGTATTCTAACAAATAGACATTTGATTAAGACATTGGTCGGGCACAGTCAGAACATTTGTATTTTTTTAAAATTGTAATTAACGTGACATACGAGCACACAATTCAATAAATGATATGAATTCATTCGGGAATTATAATGCAGATGTGTCATGTCACCCCTGAGGATGGACCAAATGGCTTGTCACCATTAACATGGGGCCTATATTCATTATACGAAACACGGCAGCTTTATGCTGTTAATTTACACAGGTATTCTGTGATGGTCGTATGTGTGGGCGTGGTCCTACCCTGGTTGAGCTGACCCATTCAATCTGCAGCATGTATCAAACTGAGGAGTAGCTCTAGCACTTCATAAACACGCATTTCTAAAGGTGTAGAATTTGTCTACCCCAAAATCAATTACGAAATGTCATCAGTAAAAATATAGATGGCGGCGGAGATATGGACGTAGGAGTTTCCACGTAAATAGTTTGACGTGGGCACGATAGACGATAGAATGAAAGGTTAAATTTATTTTTATAAGAAAAGTAGATGAGAAAAAACGCCTACAGTTGTCCTGATGCTGAGTAATCACAGTGACCCGTTGGCACCTTCATCCATCGTCGATAAGGAATCGAGATAGAAGAAGGATCGATTAAGACGGAATACCTCCTAACAAGTAATAATAGAGAGGTAGATTTTGTAATATGAATATTTTTTTTATAATGAAGTAGAAAAATGTGCACACAGTTAACCTGATGGTTAGTAATTTCCTACCAGGCACAACTACTCTGTGGAATCGACTGTCGCCAGCAGTATTTCCGAACAGATACGTCTTTGGGAACTTTCTTAAAGGCCGGCGACGCATTTGCGACTCCTCTGATGTCTGACATTGTTTATGGGTGGCGGTAATCACTTACATTCAGGTGCGCTGCTTGCTCGTTTGCCACCTGTTTAATAAAAAAAAATATTAACCGTAATACAATGACATCTATCTTTTAAAAGAAAGGAAGCGTTGATTACCTAATGGGTTAGAGTAAAGTCTGCGAAACTTAAGGTCGCCTGTTTTATCCGCCATTCGACTATTGTCGTGGACCATGTCCTAGCCAAGTATTTAAGCTTTAGTTGGAGTGGTTAACCGGAATGTTAGGAATTATTTTAATAGCTATTCTGGCATTACTTAAAGAAAAACAAATGAAAATATATTTCCGAGGTGATAAAATGGAATACTTCCTTAGTTTATATTAAAAAAAAGTATTTTTTTTATAATACGAGGGTGAAAATCTTGCACAAACCTCACCTGATGGTAAGCATAACATCTACATCGATCAAACAATGTATACATTGGTTGTCACTCCTATCCGTAATCGAATACTAATTCAACACATGAACAACAGATGTGTTATGCTGTATTTTGTATTGTAATTGAATGTTGATATTCTATGTGGGTGCCGGCCAATTCATTTGCGATAAAGTTATAAACTAGCTACAAAATAAATCGTAAGAATATTAATACTGGCTAAAATAATGCTATCGTATTCTAACAAATAGACATTTGATTAAGACATTGGTCGGGCACAGTCAGAACATTTGTATTTTTTTAAAATTGTAATTAACGTGACATACGAGCACACAATTCAATAAATGATATGAATTCATTCGGGAATTATAATGCAGATGTGTCATGTCACCCCTGAGGATGGACCAAATGGCTTGTCACCATTAACATGGGGGCCTATATTCATTATACGAAACACGGCAGCTTTATGCTGTTAATTTACACAGGTATTCTGTGAGCGTCCTTCCCTAGTCGAACCAACCCATTCAAGCTTTAAATTAAAAGATTCTTTACCGTGGATCTGCATACTTCATATACAGCATATTAACTGTAAATGAGTAGTAGTAATATTTTAATCAATTCCTTACTCTTTTTTTGATTACATTGAGAGAAACAAACGAGTACACAGTTGACCTGATGGTAAATTTGTTAAAATTGGTATGACTATCAGAGACGAAACGCTTTAAATATCCTTGACTTATTAAATAATGAATGACTTGGCTTCAAATATTTAACTGCTGGCCGTATGAGGAATCTCAAAGTAGCTTGGATATGGATGAGGGCAATGCTCGGTGTTTCTTTAAAGATATCTCAAGTAGTTCTTATTGAATCGTTATATCTATTTTATTTAGTTTGTGAACCTTTCTGAAAACAGAAAAAATATATATTATTTTGAAAAGGCTAAGAATAGCTAATATATAATATACACATAAAAATCATATTATCAATTATCAATTTCAGCGCCACGTTGCAGCTTGTTTCTAGCTACAGCTTAAATTAGTTGGCTCATGAAATAGCAGCATAATGTTCCTCAGGATGTTTGATCAATGTGATCTTGGATTTTTGTTTAGCATGAATATAAGATCACGTAGTATCAGGGTAACTGTCACCACCCATAGTTTCATATTTTTCGTTTAGAAGTAGGTCTCAGAATGTGTTGCCAACACATTCAAAGTCAGTAAGTGAGTATAGATGTAGAAAAAATCTAACGTTACAAATAAACATACATTACTTAACAAAACGCATTGCAAGCAAGCACCTGTTCCCGATGGATCTCATTACCATTTTCAATATAATACTAATAAGTCACCCGACTATACCCAGACACGGGAAAGGATAATTTGTGAACCCTTAACTGGTTCAAACCTAAAATCACGACTCAGTAAAAAAGTACACATAGTACTAAACTCATCTACTTATAAATTATCACATGACATCCCTGGCCAATTTCCAAAATGATAGTTAGCGCGTAAAGATATATTTTCTTACATATTTTACGAGTGTCAGCCATTTTAGTGTTAACAGAAGTCTACAGTAAATATACTGATATCGCCATTAAAGCCAACTCTATATAAGTTTGTCATCTGGTACAAATTATTAATTGATTTATAGACCAGGCGGTGGGTTCATAAAATAGGTTTTTTTTTATTTTTATTTTTCCAGCCGTTGTTAGCCCGAGGGCTTTTACAGCTACACCGGGTTGAGAGGTGACCGAGCGCTTATGGCGCTCAGTCGAGACCTCTATTACCAGCACAAGGGCCCCGAGAGGCTTGTACCATTACCCTGTTCCGCGAGAGCGTCTGTATAGAGGGTGCCCGAGAGGAATGAAACTGGATCGGTCAATTGCTTCTGACTTAGAATTATTTACATTAATATCACTTATATTATTATTGGCTGTCTGTACCACCAACGGAATTCGGGGTGCGCAGGCGCTGAAGAAGAAATAGCGCAATAAACTCCAGCGACGCTTCTCTCTGTATTTACTGGAGAGAACCGGCCTGCGACATGGCGGTATCGTGGTACCTACTTCAGGTACTGAGCTATGGTCGGGAGCTCAAGGTCTAGGTGTAGATTTTCGTTACGCAAGAACAACGGCGCACCTTGCACAAAGACAAGGCTTGCATATGTCATTATGGGTCGAATGTACGCTTTGTATACTGCTATTTTATTACGCTGGGAATATAACAGGCCTTTTTTTTTTTGCGTGGGTAAATTCTTACTGGAACTATCACGACGACACGGTACCACGTCGTGCCGTCGTCCTCCTCGGGGTCGCTCATTCTAGACGTTCGGAGCCCCCACTCCGATCGTCAGCGACCCGTAGGGCCCCGTTTACAGTAGGGGATCACCGATAGGAGGGCCGTGACCGAGCCGTGGTCGGCCCCGTCTCCAAGCAGGATCGGTCCTCTCTCTGTCCCGCTCGGCAGCCTCCTTTCGGACCATTACGGTCTCGCAGAAGGAGGCACGACTGCTGGCAGGGACAGGTTCCGTCCGATGTGACCGACCAATACCCGCCGCTCGGCTTCCCACGCCGGGCAAGCAGCGAGCGTGTGCGATGCGGAGTCTTGGTCGTTGCCGCCACAGTGGAAGCAATTCTCCGTCGCCTCGCGACCAATCTTACGCAGGTAATCACCGAAGCATCCATGCCCGGTGATCACCTGCGTAAGTCTGTAGGTGAGTCTTCCTCCTCGTCGCTGCATCCAGGCTTCGAAGACCGGCAGGAATGCTCCGACGACGCGTTTGCGCGCACACTGCTCCTCGCGGAGCCTTGCGCGCCACGTCGCGAATGCGATATGTCGTTCCTGCCGTTTTACCGCCTCGAGCGCCTCTTCTGGCTCGCCACCACCGCTATGGCGTAGGAAGCGAATCCGGTGATACACCCTCGCGTCCATGTCTGCCAGTATATCCAGAGGTGGAAAGCGGGCCAGGATCGTCGCCGCCTCAAACGATACCGTGCGGTATCCTCGTACGACCCGTATGGCCATCCTCCTCTGGTTGGTGTAGATTTTCGTTTCGCAAGAACCACGGCGCACCTTGCACAAAGACAAGGCTTGCGTATGTCATTATGGGTCGAATGTACGCTTTGTATACTGCTATTTTATTACGCTGGGAATATAACAGGCCTTTTTTTTTTTGCGTGGGTAAATTCTTACTGGAACTATCACGACGACACGGTACCACGTCGTGCCGTCGTCCTCCTCGGGGTCGCTCATTCTAGACGTTCGGAGCCCCCACTCCGATCGTCAGCGACCCGTAGGGCCCCGTTTACAGTAGGGGATCACCGATAGGAGGGCCGTGACCGAGCCGTGGTCGGCCCCGTCTCCAAGCAGGATCGGTCCTCTCTCTGTCCCGCTCGGCAGCCTCCTTTCGGACCATTACGGTCTCGCAGAAGGAGGCACGACTGCTGGCAGGGACAGGTTCCGTCCGATGTGACCGACCAATACCCGCCGCTCGGCTTCCCACGCCGGGCAAGCAGCGAGCGTGTGCGATGCGGAGTCTTGGTCGTTGCCGCCACAGTGGAAGCAATTCTCCGTCGCCTCGCGACCAATCTTACGCAGGTAATCACCGAAGCATCCATGCCCGGTGATCACCTGCGTAAGTCTGTAGGTGAGTCTTCCTCCTCGTCGCTGCATCCAGGCTTCGAAGACCGGCAGGAATGCTCCGACGACGCGTTTGCGCGCACACTGCTCCTCGCGGAGCCTTGCGCGCCACGTCGCGAATGCGATATGTCGTTCCTGCCGTTTTACCGCCTCGAGCGCCTCTTCTGGCTCGCCACCACCGCTATGGCGTAGGAAGCGAATCCGGTGATACACCCTCGCGTCCATGTCTGCCAGTATATCCAGAGGTGGAAAGCGGGCCAGGATCGTCGCCGCCTCAAACGATACCGTGCGGTATCCTCGTACGACCCGTATGGCCATCCTCCTCTGGTTGGTGTAGATTTTCGTTTCGCAAGAACCACGGCGCACCTTGCACAAAGACAAGGCTTGCGTATGTCATTATGGGTCGAATGTACGCTTTGTATACTGCTATTTTATTACGCTGGGAATATAACAGGCCTTTTTTTTTTTGCGTGGGTAAATTCTTACTGGAACTATCACGACGACACGGTACCACGTCGTGCCGTCGTCCTCCTCGGGGTCGCTCATTCTAGACGTTCGGAGCCCCCACTCCGATCGTCAGCGACCCGTAGGGCCCCGTTTACAGTAGGGGATCACCGATAGGAGGGCCGTGACCGAGCCGTGGTCGGCCCCGTCTCCAAGCAGGATCGGTCCTCTCTCTGTCCCGCTCGGCAGCCTCCTTTCGGACCATTACGGTCTCGCAGAAGGAGGCACGACTGCTGGCAGGGACAGGTTCCGTCCGATGTGACCGACCAATACCCGCCGCTCGGCTTCCCACGCCGGGCAAGCAGCGAGCGTGTGCGATGCGGAGTCTTGGTCGTTGCCGCCACAGTGGAAGCAATTCTCCGTCGCCTCGCGACCAATCTTACGCAGGTAATCACCGAAGCATCCATGCCCGGTGATCACCTGCGTAAGTCTGTAGGTGAGTCTTCCTCCTCGTCGCTGCATCCAGGCTTCGAAGACCGGCAGGAATGCTCCGACGACGCGTTTGCGCGCACACTGCTCCTCGCGGAGCCTTGCGCGCCACGTCGCGAATGCGATATGTCGTTCCTGCCGTTTTACCGCCTCGAGCGCCTCTTCTGGCTCGCCACCACCGCTATGGCGTAGGAAGCGAATCCGGTGATACACCCTCGCGTCCATGTCTGCCAGTATATCCAGAGGTGGAAAGCGGGCCAGGATCGTCGCCGCCTCAAACGATACCGTGCGGTATCCTCGTACGACCCGTATGGCCATCCTCCTCTGGTTGGTGTAGATTTTCGTCCTACAGCGTCGGATGGCCAGCCTCTTCTAGCGGAAAAAAGCGGAGGCTGCTCCTCATCATCACAGTTAGTCGAGGAGACGGGTGGTTGCGGCAACGCCGATCTATTGGGACGCCTTACGGGGTTCGAGCGGACCCTGGAGGCTGTCAAGGGGAAAAGGCGCTGCGCGGCGTACAAAGAGCTGGTACAAGCGTGCCGGCTCGAGTTACAGACTTCCCGTAGCGCCAACACCCCTACCATACCTCGGAACGTTCCTGCACTGCCCGAATCGGTGACGGCTGTGTCTGCAGACCAGTCTCTGCCGGCAAATCGGGCACAACCTGTGGCCTGTGATCCGTCAAGCGTTGTGGGTGTCCCAGCAGACACATGTGCAGCTCAAATTGTCGCGGACCTCCTTGAGAGGGCAGCGGCGAGGAGAGCGCGACATAACCTGGGTGCCAGAAGCGCGAGGCGCCTCCGCATTCACTATGAACAGACTCGGACCGACACCGCATTGGCCGGAATGACGAGCCGCAAGCGGAGGAGGGTAGAGTACGCAAGGGTACAGGAACTCTTCCGGAAGTGTCGCAGTCGAGCAGCAGCCGAAGTAATAGAAGGCGTCCACAGGCGCGTCCGGCACACAAACCACTGGAATTGTTAATTGCAATTTCAAGTGCTGATTAATCACGCGCTCGGCGGTGAAATAAATAAAACATCGTACGAATATGTATTATATAATTTAAGCTTTTACTTTTTTGTTAAGCTTTCACCTGCATATTAGCTTTGAACAAAAGTTTGTCCTATCAACTACCAGGAGCACTTTAAGCAAATTGATCCTACACTTTGGATAGCGAACATGAAAAGAAAATAAGGACCGAAACTGTAGAGACTTGTGACTACAGAAATAAAAGATAAGGGTACGAAATTAGCAAATAGCGATTAAGTAAAGAAAATTTTGTGTAGTGGTTTTTTTTAATCTTCTATAACGTTTCTTACACCAGCGTCAGTCAAGCTCATATGACGACGACAATTATGATAATGATGAAATAATGTTGGTTTCCATACATCGCCTAGATACCTTAATGATTCAGATAAAGAAAGAAAAGTCAAAATCTTAACAAGTTTAGTGCAAAAAAGAATTATTGAAAAGTCTGTACTACTTTTTTTTTAAATTGAGAGTAACAAATGAGCATACAGTTCACCTGATGCCAAGTGATTGCCGCGGCCCATAAAATCTACATTCATCCTTGATAAGGAATCATAATCAAACTGCAGTGTAGCTCTATCATTGTCGAGCTGTACTTAAAAATATATAAAAAAGTAACGATGATAATATGAAATTCGCAAATGCGCCGAAACGCCGAAATCTTTGAACAACATTTGCTTCTATATCTTCTATAGAAATGAGGCCTGTTTTGGTATCAGGGGTTAAGTCTTGAAAAGACGCCCTGTCTCCCAGGGAAAATAACATTATATAACACTCCGAAACGTTATGTGGATGCGTATGCGCAATAGTTTGCACTACTTGTTTTATTAAAAAAAACTAAGGGGGACAATCGTCCATAAGCACCAAAAACGATCCTCTACATTTTTTTATTTATTTAAATTACTTTAATATAAACCAATAACATTAATTCTTTTGAAGACGACTAACTTCTTCATTCATCTCGCTCACAGAACTCCATCCATCCCGACAATAGTACCATTAATTTATCTGCAAACAGATTCCACCTACGGTTTGAGTCCAGTAGAGCGATGTGCGCTATAAGGACAGGATGAGATAATGTAGAGTTAGCACGTGCAATAGTGTGCAAAGACTGAGATGGTTTACCTCGCTACCATTTACCGGATGTGGTGAACCGGATCCTTTCACTAAACATAAGAAACCAGTTGACCATTTCACACTGATAGAAACCAGCCGCACCGTGCTCTTTACGACTGTTCGATTATTGTCACTTAGAGAGAAATCGAAATCAGTGTAAGGTGATTTTGTTTGTTAGAAGAAAATATTGATGACAAATGTTGCCTCGGCTTCTAATGGAACCTTTTACCAACAATTTAGTAGCCGAGTACTCTATATAAGATCTAACATATTTATAGAGACATATTTTATCATACATTTTACGAGCGATTCCATTCTAACGTAATGAGAAGAGGATGTGGATAGAGGAAGAGGGAACAGCAATTTTTTTTATCGACTAAACATAAAATGATTTGTAGATGAAATTGATTCTTAAAACTGATTCTACTATTTTCATTTTTAATATAACTTATACTATTCTAATAATACAAATTCCTTTAATTAAAATAAATCTTTCCTTATATGTCATGTTATCGTAGTTGTTATGAATATTTCCTCTATGACTTTCTTTCTTGAAACTCTCAGGATGTCGGCTTCCATTTTCACGATCAGGTATCGAGTAGTAAATTGGTGGCCACCGTTGTTAATTAATTTGTCTCTGTAACCTTATTATTGGAACTCTGTTTATATGAACTGCCAGTTTAATAGCGTAGGCGTATATTATCACAACCATAATATAGCAATTTAGAGCTGCTATGTTAAATGTAAGGCTGCGGCGCGGTTGATCCGAAGATAGTACGATCTTGATCTTGAATACCGAAGAGTGGTCTTACCTTAGTTCTCTTCTCACTAGCAATAACATCTTCAGTTTTTTCTTTTACCAGATGAAAAGCAGTAGTGCTGAATTTAGTATCCCAAACTACTACAGTACAATAGTGATTGCATAATTTTGAAATAGATTTGTTGTTGTTCTAATCTTAATAAACATTTCGATGGTTTTAGGAGCTAATTGGTTTTAGCTTTGCAAGTCTAGCAATTAGTAATGTCTGTAACTATAAAATAACTGTATGTATCCTACATTACTGTGCAGAGTAATGTACCCTAATGTTCCTAGCAAGGAGAACCCAGGAAGACCAGGAAGGATTTTAGGTGCATATGGCCTTGGCCCTTATACCTTTCAGTGACGTTCTCAGGGTGTTCCATTGACCACTTCCAACGTGCATGAAGTAGTAGGAATTCTCCACTGAGAAATGGCAACATGTAGCTTATCGTGTAATATTTACGCTATCTTGACACAATCTTATTTTTTACATTTAAGCATACATATACGCCTGAAATATTGTTATAGTATAATTTTTCATGTTTTTTAAATAATTAAAAAAATACAATAAAACGCAAAGTCCTGCAAGTAACTTCCGTCTAGAACACAGTCAAGTTAAATAAATAATGATGAAATAATGTTGGTTTCCATACATCGCCTAGATACCTTAATGATTCAGATAAAGAAAGAAAAGTCAAAATCTTAACAAGTTTAGTGCAAAAGAATTATTGAAAAGTCTGTACTACTTTTTTAAATTGAGAGTAACAAATGAGCATACAGTTCACCTGATGCCAAGTGATTGCCGCGGCCCATAAAATCTACATTCATCCTTGATAAGGAATCATAATCAAACTGCAGTGTAGCTCTATCATTGTCGAGCTGTACTTAAAATATATAAAAAGTAACGATGATAATATGAAATTCGCAAATGCGCCGAAACGCCGAAATCTTTGAACAACATTTGCTTCTATATCTTCTATAGAAATGAGGCCTGTTTTGGTATCAGGGTTAAGTCTTGAAAAGACGCCCTGTCTCCCAGGAAAATAACATTATATAACACTCCGAAACGTTATGTGGATGCGTATGCGCAATAGTTTGCACTACTTGTTTTATCGACTAAACATAAAATGATTTGTAGATGAAATTGATTCTTAAAACTGATTCTACTATTTTCATTTTTAATATAACTTATACTATTCTAATAATACAAATTCCTTTAATTAAAATAAATCTTTCCTTATATGTCATGTTATCGTAGTTGTTATGAATATTTCCTCTATGACTTTCTTTCTTGAAACTCTCAGGATGTCGGCTTCCATTTTCACGATCAGGTATCGAGTAGTAAATTGGTGGCCACCGTTGTTAATTAATTTGTCTCTGTAACCTTATTATTGGAACTCTGTTTATATGAACTGCCAGTTTAATAGCGTAGGCGTATATTATCACAACCATAATATAGCAATTTAGAGCTGCTATGTTAAATGTAAGGCTGCGGCGCGGTTGATCCGAAGATAGTACGATCTTGATCTTGAATACCGAAGAGTGGTCTTACCTTAGTTCTCTTCTCACTAGCAATAACATCTTCAGTTTTTTCTTTTACCAGATGAAAAGCAGTAGTGCTGAATTTAGTATCCCAAACTACTACAGTACAATAGTGATTGCATAATTTTGAAATAGATTTGTTGTTGTTCTAATCTTAATAAACATTTCGATGGTTTTAGGAGCTAATTGGTTTTAGCTTTGCAAGTCTAGCAATTAGTAATGTCTGTAACTATAAAATAACTGTATGTATCCTACATTACTGTGCAGAGTAATGTACCCTAATGTTCCCTAGCAAGGAGAACCCAGGAAGACCAGGAAGGATTTTAGGTGCATATGGCCTTGGCCCTTATACCTTTCAGTGACGTTCTCAGGGTGTTCCATTGACCACTTCCAACGTGCATGAAGTAGTAGGAATTCTCCACTGAGAAATGGCAACATGTAGCTTATCGTGTAATATTTACGCTATCTTGACACAATCTTATTTTTTACATTTAAGCATACATATACGCCTGAAATATTGTTATAGTATAATTTTTCATGTTTTTTAAATAATTAAAAAAATACAATAAAACATAAAGTCCCTGCAAGTAACTTCCGTCTAGAACACAGTCAAGTTAAATAAAGTAATGATGAAGGTGTAACTAGTGAAATAAAAAGAATAAATTAAATTAAATTAAATTAAATTAAATTAAATTAAATTAAATTAAATTAAATTAAATTAAATTAAATAGAAAACGAAGGATAAGATTTGTTACAGATGAATTATTCAAATAATAGTATTTTCTTTCATATTTTTTAGTAGTAATGATCCGTATATGCTTATCCCCGCTCAGCCGGCCGTTATCAATACGGCCACTTTCCCACAACCAGGTTCGGCTTCCCTGACCACCACGCCGGTGAAGAAGGTAGCCCCTCAGGCTCGCCAAAATCAAGCGTCCCCGCGGGCTAAAGTTAAGCCCCTCCTCAATCATCTTGCAGGAGAAATCAAAATGGACCGACGTGTCTAAATGGTTCACCAATAACAAAATTAGCTGCCCGAAGGCACAAAACACCGAACAGGGGATCAGAATAAACCTCTCCACCATTGGAGACTTCCGCACGGCCACGAAACTATTGCGTGAGAAAATCATAGGCTTCCACACCGATGCCCTCCCAGAGGAACGCAAACTCCGTGTAGTAATACGCGGTTTACCCTTTGAGACCGAGCTTGAGGAGGTTATAGAATCCCTGAAGCACCAGAGCCTTCCCATCATCGAAGCGCGCAGGATGACAGATCCTCGCACGAAAAAGCCAATGCCCCTCATTCTGGCCACCCTGGACTTGACTCCAGAGGGCACGGCCATTTTCAATTTAAAAACTTTATGCGGCCTCACTGGCATATCCGTTGAGGCCCCTCTCAGTGGACAGTGGACGGTGAACAGTGCCACCGCTGCTAATATTACGGCCACTTGGCCAGAAACTGTTATCAGGCCCGAGATGCGTCGAAAGTATCGGTGACTACGGCACACCTGACCGCTCCCATCCGACCGGAGCGACCGAGCCCCCGGCGTGCTACCTATGCGAGGCAGAGGGTCACCCATTAATTGTCTTACTGCGGACATAAAAAAAGTATAGTTAAATGACAGTGATTCTGTTTAATTTCAAATTATTGTAAATTGTCATACTTACAGTTTCTGGATTTTGATAAAGTGAAACAATGTAACCTATTTATCATACATTTTACGAGCGATTCCATTCTAACGTAATGAGAAGAGGATGTGGATAGAGGAAGAGGAACAGCAATTTTTTTATCGACTAAACATAAAATGATTTGTAGATGAAATTGATTCTTAAAACTGATTCTACTATTTTCATTTTTAATATAACTTATACTATTCTAATAATACAAATTCCTTTAATTAAAATAAATCTTTCCTTATATGTCATGTTATCGTAGTTGTTATGAATATTTCCTCTATGACTTTCTTTCTTGAAACTCTCAGGATGTCGGCTTCCATTTTCACGATCAGGTATCGAGTAGTAAATTGGTGGCCACCGTTGTTAATTAATTTGTCTCTTATACCTTTCAGTGACGTTCTCAGGGTGTTCCATTGACCACTTCCAACGTGCATGAAGTAGTAGGAATTCTCCACTGAGAAATGGCAACATGTAGCTTATCGTGTAATATTTACGCTATCTTGACACAATCTTATTTTTTACATTTAAGCATACATATACGCCTGAAATATTGTTATAGTATAATTTTTCATGTTTTTTAAATAATTAAAAAAATACAATAAAACATAAAGTCCCTGCAAGTAACTTCCGTCTAGAACACAGTCAAGTTAAATAAAGTAATGATGAAGGTGTAACTAGTGAAATAAAAAGAATAAATTAAATTAAATTAAATTAAATTAAATTAAATTAAATTAAATTAAATTAAATTAAATTAAATTAAATTAAATTAAATTAAATTAAATTAAATTAAATTAAATTAAATTAAATTAAATTAAATTAAATAGAAAACGAAGGATAAGATTTATTTACAGATGAATTATTCAAATAATAGTATTTTCTTTCATATTTTTTAGTAGTAATGATCCGTATATGCTTATCCCCGCTCAGCCGGCCGTTATCAATACGGCCACTTTCCCACAACCAGGTTCGGCTTCCCTGACCACCACGCCGGTGAAGAAGGTAGCCCCTCAGGCTCGCCAAAATCAAGCGTCCCCGCGGGCTAAAGTTAAGCCCCCTCCTCCAATCATCTTGCAGGAGAAATCAAAATGGACCGACGTGTCTAAATGGTTCACCAATAACAAAATTAGCTGCCCGAAGGCACAAAACACCGAACAGGGGATCAGAATAAACCTCTCCACCATTGGAGACTTCCGCACGGCCACGAAACTATTGCGTGAGAAAATCATAGGCTTCCACACCGATGCCCTCCCAGAGGAACGCAAACTCCGTGTAGTAATACGCGGTTTACCCTTTGAGACCGAGCTTGAGGAGGTTATAGAATCCCTGAAGCACCAGAGCCTCCCCATCATCGAAGCGCGCAGGATGACAGATCCTCGCACGAAAAAGCCAATGCCCCTCATTCTGGCCACCCTGGACTTGACTCCAGAGGGCACGGCCATTTTCAATTTAAAACTTTATGCGGCCTCACTGGCATATCCGTTGAGGCCCCTCTCAGTGGACAGTGGACGGTGAACAGTGCCACCGCTGCTAATATTACGGCCACTTGGCCAGAAACTGTTATCAGGCCCGAGATGCGTCGAAAGTATCGGTGACTACGGCACACCTGACCGCTCCCATCCGACCGGAGCGACCGAGCCCCCGGCGTGCTACCTATGCGAGGCAGAGGGTCACCCATTAATTGTCTTACTGCGGACATAAAAAAAGTATAGTTAAATGACAGTGATTCTGTTTAATTTCAAATTATTGTAAATTGTCATACTTACAGTTTCTGGATTTTGATAAAGTGAAACAATGTAACCTATTTATCATATTTACTAATTTAAAACGCATTCATTCTAACAGTTTATTTCAGTCCTCTTCGATAATCTTCGAATCAATCACTACCGCATCCAGGCTCGTGTACCCATAAACCAAAGGATTTGCTGGAACTTTTTCACACGGTCTTTTCACCCTGTCAATGAAAGTCAAACCGAGTTAGATACCAGTTTAAAAAAAGCATCAAAGTGTAAAAAATACTACCACAGCGATTCTCCCAGGGAAAAACGCCCTTACATAATGGCAACTCGAAATAGCATAATGCTGCTATGTATGGTTGGTGAGTGTAGGGATCCTATTTTTTACATGGGGGATATGCCTAAGTAAACTTCTCGGGGGCATGGATGGGTTATATTGGACTCTCACCAACTAATACTCCATGGTGTTACTCCTTCGCCACGTATGGCGGGGCACGGGAACGCTTTCAAGCACATCCGCGATCCTGCCTGCACTGGTCACCCAGGCAGCCACTCCTCCGGGGGAGGACAATCCCCCTCTACATCCTTCCAGGCAGACGTGGTGGTAACATCTATATCAGTTCACAGGGATGTCTGCGTATGTACATCTTTACTTTATGTTAGAGACAGATGCAGATGTTATGGGTCACAGTTATCATTTTTCATCATGAACCCATAATATTATAAAAAATCCTTTATGATTACATAGTGTACGAGTAAATGTTACGAGTACGCTTAAACTTAATCTAGCTATGTCGTAATTATAAGGGCTAATAACATCGCTACGAACACCAGAGGTACCGTACACTTTTTTAATTGCGTACTCTGTACTCTCCTTTTAACATTACAACTTGGGAGGTTTCAAAAATTTGACTATCAGAGACGAAACGCTTTAAATATCCTTAACTTATTAAATAATGAATGACTTGGCTTCAAATATTTTACTGCTGGCCGTATGAGGAATCTCAAAGTAGCTTGGATATGGAGAGGGCAATGCTCGGTGTTTCTTTGCGTGATATAATTTGCAATGTAGATATTAGTAAGATGAAATCAACTGACGTAGAACAAATGATCAGTAAGCTGAAATGTTATTCCATAAAAAAACTATGTTCGAGAGAACCGTGCAGAACTAAACTAATTCTGCACGGGGGCACAGTAAATTAAATAACAATTCTGTATTCTGTTTTATTATATCGCTGTTATAACACAGCCGTAAATTTATTTCTAGCAATTTAATATATTTTTAAATTCACAATGATAAACAAGGCAAACTGTGTTAAGGGAAAAAAAATGTGGAAAATTGCATAATTACACTTTGTTACAATAGTAAACCGGAACATGCTTAACTTCTCAAGCACGCGGCACGCCAGTGAGAGCTACTAAAGCGGTCACCCATCAAATACTTAACATAGTTGAGTAACCTGAGTTTTAGTGATACAACGTTTTTTTTTTTTTAAACAAACCCTTTTTTTATAATCTTATTTTATACTCGTGGTTTTTTGTGTCGTGCTTGGGATGACGAACCAGTTCATCTGATTTTAGGTAACGTGTGCGCCCCATAAAAACAAATATGAATCTTATTTTGATGGAATAAGGTCCTTAAAGTATAATATATATCGTAGATCAAATTTAACTTACAAAAGAACAAAGTTAAAGAAACAATTTCAAAGAATGGAGGATTCAAGTTTATTTGATAAAATATTTCAAATATGCCTTTCATTGTTACAAAACAGGATTAAGCCCGTGGGAAGGTTTCATGCTTACAAAAACTGAAGTTATTGATACTTTTTCACATGAAAACACCCTTAAATTGTTAAGTTAATTGTTAAGTGTTACTCGTATATTTGTGGGACTTCGGAGTGCAGGCAGAGACTTCGATGCCGATAACCCCTAGTCGGGGGTATGTTAGAGTATCTCTACCCGACCCTCCGCGATTCAAGCAGGGTCAAACCGCTGATGCTGCTGCGGTGGGGACTGGGATTCTTCATTGCTTTCCTGGCCCCATGGCCTCTA
>JAGSMU010000761.1:0-14314 GCA_029286865.1 Teinopalpus imperialis
CTCATCTTGCGCCGCATTACGGCCATTTCTAGTTCTAATCTGTTGTTTTTAGTTTCATAATTACGTATTTTATTGCACTTGTAAAAATTTTATTTCTTCGTTTTTCGTGCTGGTTTTGCTCTGGATGGGTCAGTCCCGGTCCACAACCTTTGAATCAGGCGAAATGTGGAAAGAAAAGACTGAGAATTAGAAAAAATCTACTTTTCTTTGAAACCGAGGTGTAGTGGTGATGTCTGTTTTATAGGTATTCACCGATATCTTTATTAATATTAGAATCTCAAGCAGTCCAAATTTGTTTTTATTGGCATTCGTTTAGCCTTATCGTTTGATACTCATCTTGCGCCGCATTACGGCCATTTCTAGTTCTTATCTGTTATTTTTAGTTTTATAATTACGTGAATTTTATTGCACTTGTAAAAATTTTATTTCTTCATTATTTCGTGCTGGTTTAGCTCTGGGTAGGTTGGTCAGTGCAGCCCGTTGAATCAAGCGAAACCTGGAAAGAAAAGACTGAAATTAGGAAAAAATCGACTTTTCTTTGAAACCGAGGTGTAGTGGTGATGTCTGTTTTATAGGAATTCACCGATATCTCTGTGTATTAGAATCTCAAACAGTCCAAATTTGTTTTATTCTTGCATTCGTTAATCTTATCGTAAGATACTCATCTTACATACACCGTTTCAGCCATTTCTAGTTCTAATCTGTTATTTTTAGTTTTATAATTACGTAATTTTATTGCACTTGTAAAAAATTTATTACCTCGTTTTTCGTGCTGGTTTTGCTCTGGATAGGTCAGTCCTGGTCACAACCGTTGAATCAAGCGAAACCTGGAAAGAAAAGACTGAGGAATTAGGAAAAAATCGACTTTTCTTTGAAACCGCGTTATAGTGGTACAGCCAACCCTGTTTTATAGGAAATCACCTATATCCTCTCGTTATTAAGTCCATAGTATCTCCAAACAGTTTTTTCTTAGTATTTGTGTAGTCTAATTATTAGACACCGTTCTCGTCACCGCATTCAGGCCATTTCTGAGATTATAATCCTTACCTTCAGTTTTTTTTTTTTTTTTATGCTTACGTAATTTTAATGGAATTCTAAACATTTTTGTTTCTTCCTTTTTCGTGCTGTTTTTGCTCTCGGCCAGTCAGTCCCAGTTCACAAGCATCAGGCCAAGGTAAAACCTAAAAGAAAAACACACAGAATTAGGAAAAAAGAATCGACTTTTCTTTGAAACCGTGGTCTATACCACTATTGGTAAAACCCTGTTTTTATGAAATCACCTATATCCTCGTTATTAAGTCCATAGTATCTCAAACAGTTTTTCTTGTAGTATTTGTGTAGTCATCATTAGACACCGTTCTCGTCACCGCATTCAGTTCATTTTCTGAGATTATAATCGCTTACCTTCGGTTTTATATTTACGTAATTTTGTGCACTTGTAAAAAATTTATTTCCTCGTTTTTCGTGCTGGTTTTGCTCTGAATAGAGTCAGTCCCAGTCCACAACCTTTGAATCAGGCGAAATGTGGAAAGAAAGAATTTGAAATTAGAAAAAATCTACTTTTTCGTTGAAACCGAGGTGTAGTGGTGATGTCCTGTTTTATAGGAATTCACCGATATCTTTGTGTATTAGAATCTCAAGCAGTCAAATATGTTTTATTGTAGCATTCGGTTGTATGTTGAGTATATGCGCATTACGGCCATTTCTAGTTCTAATCTGTTATTTTTAGTTTTATAATTACGTAATTTTTTAATTGCGCGGCAAAATTTTATTTCTTCGTTTTTCGTGCTGGATTTGCTCTGGATGGGTCAGTCCCAGTCACAACCTTTGAATCAGGCGAATGTGGAAGAAAAGACTGAGTAGGAAAAATCGACTTTTCTTTGAAACCGAGTTATAGTGAGTAAAGCCTGTTTTTTAGGAAATCACCTATATCCTCGCGTTATTAGAAGTCATAGTATCTCCAAACAGTTTTTCTTGTAGTTTTTGTGTAGTCTAATTGTAGACACCGTTCTCGTGCCGCATTCAGGCCATTTCTAGTTATAATCACCTTCAGTTTTATACTTACGTAATTTTAATGGAATTCTAAACATTTTTGTTTCTTCCTTTTTTTCGTGCTGTTTTTGCTCTCGGCCGGTCAATCCCAGTTCACAAGCATCAGATCAGGTAAAACCTGTAAAACTGCACAGAATTAGAAAAAAATCGACTTTTCTTTGAGAGCCAAAGTGTAGTGGTGATGTCCTGTTTTATAGGAATTCACCGATATCTTTGTTAATATTAGGATCTCAAGCAGTCCAAATTTGTTTTTATTGTGGCATTCGTTTAACCGTTAGATACTCATCTTGCCGCATTTCGGCCATTTCTAGTTCTAATCTGTTATTTTTAGTTTTATAATTACATAATTTTATTGCACTTGTAAAGGTACATTTATTCTCGTATTTCGTGCTGGTTTTGCTCTGGGTAGGTCGGTCGGTCACAGCCGTTGAATCAAGCGAAACCTGGAAAGAAAAGAAGAAAAGAAGACTAGAAATTAGGAAAAATCGACTTTTCTTTGAAACCGAGTTTTAGTGGTAAAGCCCTGTTTTAGCATTCGTTTAACCTTATCGTTAGATGCTCATCTTGCGCCGCATTTCGGCCATTTCTAGTTCTAATCTGTTGTTTTTAGTTTTATAATTACGTAATTTTTATTGTGCACTTGTAAAAATTTTTATTTCTTCGTTTTTCGTGCTGGTTTTGCTCTGGATGGGTCAGTCCCGGTCCACAACCTTTGAATCAGGCGAAGTGTGGAAAGAAAAGACTGAGAATTAGAAAAAATCGACTTTTTCTTTGAAACCGAGGTGTAGTGGTGATGTCCTGTTTTATAGAATTCACCGATATCTTTATTATTAGAATCTCAAACGAATTACCGATTTGTTTTTATTGCAGCATTCGTTAACCTTATCGTTAGATACTCATCTTGCGCCGCATTTCGGCCATTTCTAGTTCTAATCTGTTATTTTTAGTTTTATAATTACGTAATTTTATTGCACTTGTAAAAATTTTTATTTCCTCGTTTTTCGTGTTTGCGCTTTGGTTTACTCTGGGTAGGTCGGTCGGTCCACAACCGTTGAATCAAAGCGAAACCTGGAAAGAAAAGACTGAAATTAGGAAAAATCGACTTTTCTTTGGAAACCGCGTTATAGTGGTACATCCCTGTTTTATGGAAATCACCTATATCCTCTCGTTATTAAGTCCATAGTATCTCAAACAGTTTTTTTCTTGTAGTTTTTGTGTAGTCTAATCATTAGACACCGTTCTCGTGCCGCATTCAGGCCATTTCTGGATTATAATCCTTTCCTTCAGTTTTATACTTACGTAATTTTAATGGGAATTCTAAAATTTTTGTTTCTTCCTTTTTCGTGCTGTTTTTGCTCTCGGCCGATCAGTCCCAGTCCACAAGCATCAGATCAGGTAAAACCTGTAAGAAAAACACACAGAATTAGAAAAAATCGACTTTTCTTTGAAACCGAGGTGTAGTGGTGATGTCTGTTTTATAGGAATTCACCGATATCTTTAATGTATTAGAATCTCAAGCAGTCAAATTTGTTTTTATTGTAGCATTCGTTTAACCTTATCGTTAGATACTCATCTTGCGCCATATTTCGGCCATTTCTAGTTCTAATCTGTTATTTTTAGTTTTATAATTACGTAATTTTATTGCACTTGTAAAAATTTTATTTCCTCGTTTTCGTGCTGGTTTTGCTCTGGGTAGGTCAGTCCCGGTCCACAACCGTTGAATCAAAGCGAAACCTGGAAAGAAAAGACTGAGAATTAGGAAAAATCGACTTTCTCTTTGAAACCGAGGTGTAGTGGTGATGTCCTGTTTTATAGGAATTCACCGATATCTTTATTAATATTAGAATCTCAAACAGTCAAATTTGTTTTTATTGTAGCATTCGTTTAACCTTATCGTTAGATGCTCATCTTGCGCCGCATTTCGGCCATTTCTAGTTCTAATCTGTTATTTTTAGTTTTATAATTGCGTAATTTTATTGCACTTGTAAAATTTTTATATCTTCGTATTTCGTGCTGGCTTAGCTCTGGGTAGGTCAGTCCCGGTCCACAACCGTTGAATCAAGCCGAAACCTGGAAGAAAAGACTGAGAATTAGGAAAAATCGACTTTTTCTTTGAAACGCGTTATAGTGGTACAGCCCTGTTTTATAGGAAATCACCTATATCCTCTCGTTATTAAGTCCATAGTATCTCCAAACAGTTTTTTCTTGTAGTTTTTGTGTAGTCTAATCATTAGACACCGTTCTCGTGCCGCATTCAGGCCATTTCTGGATTATAATCGCTTTCCTTCAGTTTTATACTTACGTAATTTTAATGGAATTCTAAAAATTTTTGTTTCTTCCTTTTTCGTGCTGTTTTTGCTCTCGGCCGATCAGTCCCGGTCCACAAGCATCGAATCAGGTAAAACCTGTAAGAAAAACACACAGAATTAGAAAAAAATCGACTTTTTCTTTGAAACCGAGGTGTAGTGGTGATGTCCTGTTTTAAAGGAATTCACCGATATCTTTGTGTATTAGAATCTCAAGCAGTCCAAATTTGTTTTTATTGCTTGGCATTCGTTTAACCTTATCGTTAGATACTCATCTTGCGCCGCATTTCCTCAGCTAAATTCTATCTATTGGGACGCCGGACGGGACGACCTCATTAAGTCAGTCCAGTCACAACCGTTGAATCAAGCGAAACCTGGAAAGAAAAGACTGAGAATTAGGAAAAAATCGACTTTTTCTTTGAAACCGCGTTATAGTGGTACAGCCCTGTTTTATAGGAAATCACCTATATCCTCTCGTTATTAAGTCCATAGTATCTCCAAACAGTTTTTTCTTGTAGTTTTTGTGTAGTCTAATCATTAGACACCGTTCTCGTGCCGCATTCAGGCCATTTCTAGTTATAATCGCTTTCCTTCAGTTTTATACTTACGTAATTTTAATAGAATTCTAAAAATTTTTGTTTCTTCCTTTTTCGTGCTGTTTTTGCTCTCGGCCGATCAGTCCAGTCCTGAAAGCATCAGATCAGGTAAAACCTGTAAGAAAAACACACAGAATTAGAAAAAATCGACTTTTTCTTTGAAACCGAGGTGTAGTGGTGATGTCCTGTTTTATAGAATTCACCGATATCTTTATTATTAGAATCTCAAACAGTCAAATTTGTTTTTATTGTAGCATTCGTTTAACCTTATCGTTAGATACTCATCTTGCGCCGCATTTCGGCCATTTCTAGTTCTAATCTGTTATTTTTGGTTTTATAATTACGTAATTTTATTGCACTTGTAAAAATTTTATTTCTTCGTTTTCGTGCTGGTTTTGCTCTGGATGGGTCAGTCCCGGTCCACAACCGTTGAATCAAGCGAAACCTGGAAAGAAAAGACTGAGAATTAGGAAAAATCGACTTTTCTTTGAAACCGAGTTTTAGTGGTAAAGCCCTGTTTAGCATTCGTTTAACCTTATCGTTAGATACTCATCTTGCGCCGCATTTCGGCCATTTCTAGTTCTAATCTGTTGTTTTTAGTTTTATAATTACGTAATTTTATTGCACTTGTAAAAATTTTATTTCTTCGTTTTCGTGCTGGTTTTGCTCTGGATGGTTCAGTCCCGGTCACAACCTTTGAATCAGGCGAAATGTGGAAAGAAAAGACTGAAATTAGAAAAAATCGACTTTTTCTTTGGAAACCGAGGTGTAGTGGTGATGTCCTGTTTTATAGGAATTCACCGATATCTTTGTGTATTAGAATCTCAAACAGTCAAATTTGTTTTATTGTGGCATTCGTTTAACCTTATCGTTAGATACTCATCTTGCGCCGCATTTCGGCCATTTCTAGTTCTAATCTATTTATTTTTGGTTTTATAATTACGTAATTTTGTGCACTTGTAAAAATTTTATTTCTTCGTTTTCATTGCTGGTTTTGCTCTGGATGGGTCAGTCGGTCCACAACCGTTGAATCAAGCGAAACCTGGAAAGAAAAGACTGAAATTAAGGAAAAATCGACTTTTTCTTAGAAACCGAGTTTTAGTGGTAAAGCCTGTTTTAGCATTCGTTTAACCTTATCGTTAGATACTCATCTTGCGCCGCATTTCGGCCATTTTCTGGATTCTAATCTGTTGTTTTTAGTTTTATAATTACGTAATTTTATTGCACTTGTAAAATTTTATTTCTTCGTTTTCGTGCTGGTTTTGCTCTGGATGGTTCAGTCAGTCCACAACCTTTGAATCAGGCGAAATGTGGAAAGAAAAGACTGAAATTAGAAAAAATCGGCACTGGGGTTGCGTTGGTTTGGCGGATTGATGGGATTATTGGAATCAGTCCAAATTTGTTTTTATTTAGCGGGACGTTGGATTTTAGTTTTATAATTACGTAATTTTATTGCACTTGGCAAAATTTTATTTCTTCGTATTTCGTGCTGGTTTTGCTCTGGGTAGGTCAGTCCGGTCCACAACCGTTGAATCAAGCGAAACCTGGAAAAAGACCCCAGAGTAGGAAAAAATCGACTTTCTCTTTGAAACCGAGTTTTAGTGGTGATATCCTGTTTTATAGGAATTCACCGATATCTCTGTGTATTAGAATCTCAAACAGTCAAATTTGTTTTTATTCTTGCATTCGTTTAATCTTATCGTAAGATACTCATCTTACGCCGCATTTCGGCCATTTCTAGTTCTAATCTGTTATTTTTAGTTTTATAATTACGTAATTTTATTGCGCTTGTAAAAAATTTATTACCTCGTTTTCGTGCTGGTTTTGCTCTGGGTAGGTCAGTCCTGGTCCACAACCGTTGAATCAGGCGAAACCTGGAAGAAAAGACTGAGAATTAGGAAAAAATCGACTTTTCTTTGAAACCGCGTTATAGTGAATTTTTGGCCCTGTTTTATAGGAAATCACCTATATCCTCTCGTTATTAAGTCCATAGTATCTCAAACAGTTTTTCTTGTAGTATTTGTGTAGTCTAATCATTAGACACCGTTCTCGTGCCGCATTCAGTTCATTTCTAGTTATAATCGCTTACCTTCAGTTTTATATTTACGTAATTTTATTGCACTTGGCAAAAAATTTATTTCCTCGTTTTCGTGCTGGTTTTGCTCTGAATAGGTCAGTCGGTCACAACCTTTGAATCAGGCGAAATGTGGAAAGAAAAGACTGAAATTAGAAAAAATCTACTTTTCTTTGAAACCGAGCTGTAGTGGTGATGTCCTGTTTTATAGAATTCACCGATATCTTTGTGTATTAGAATCTCAAGCAGTCCAAATTTGTTTTTATTTAGCAGCATTCGTTTAACCTTATCGTTAGATACTCATCTTGCGCCGCATTACGGCCATTTCTAGTTCTAATCTGTTATTTTTAGTTTTATAATTACGTAATTTTATTGCACTTGTAAAATTTTATTTCTTCGTTTTCGTGCTGGATTTGCTGTGGATGGGTCAGTCCGGTCCACAACCTTTGAATCAGGCGAAATGTGGAAAGAAAAGACTGAGAATTAGAAAAAATCGACTTTTCTTTGAAACCGAGTTATAGTGGTAAAGCCCTGTTTTAGGAAATCACCTATATCCTCGCGTTATTAAGTCCATAGTATCTCAAACAGTTTTTCTTGTAGTTTTGTGTAGTCTAATTATTAGACACCGTTCTCGATGCCGCATTCAGGCCATTTCTAGTTATAATCCTTACCTTCAGTTTTATGCTTACGTAATTTTAATGGAATTCTAAACATTTTGTTTCTTCCTTTTTCGTGCTGTTTTTGCTCTCGGCCGGTCAGTCCCAGTTCACAGAAGCATCGAATAAGGTAAAACCTGTAAGAAAAACACACAGAATTAGGAAAAATCGACTTTTCTTTGAAACCGTGGTCTATACCACTATTGGTAAAGCCCTGTTTTATAGGAAATCACCTATATCCTCTCGTTATTAAGTCCATAGTATCTCAAACAGTTTTTCTTGTAGTATTTGTGTAGTCTAATCATTAGACACCGTTCTCGTGCCGCATTCAGTTCATTTCTAGTTATAATCAGCTTACCTTCAGTTTTATATTTACGTAATTTTATTGCACTTGTAAAAATTTTATTTCCTTGTTTTTCGTGCTGGTTTTGCTCTGAATAGGTCAGTCCCGGTCCACAACCTTTGAATCAAGCGGAAACCTGGAAAGAAAAGACTGAAATTAGGAAAAATCGACTTTTCTTTGAAACCGAGGTTTTAGTGGTAAAGCCCTGTTTTAGCATTCGTTTAACCTTATCGTTAGATGCTCATCTTGCGCCGCATTTCGGCCATTTCTAGTTCTAATCTGTTATTTTTAGTTTTATAATTACGTAATTTTATTGCACTTGTAAAATTTTATTTCTTCGTTTTTCGTGCTGGATTTGCTGTGGATGGGTCAGTCAGTCCACAACCTTTGAATCAGGCGAAATGTGGAAAGAAAAGACTGAAATTAGGAAAAATCGACTTTTCTTTGGAAACCGAGTTATAGTGGTAAAGCCTGTTTTAGGAAATCACCTATATCCTCGCGTTATTAAGTCCATAGTATCTCCAAACAGTTTTTCTTGTAGTTTTTTATTGTAGTCTAATTATTAGACACCGTTCTCGTGCCGCATTCAGGCCATTTCTAGTTATAATCGCTTACCTTCAGTTTTATACTTACGTAATTTTAATGGAATTCTAAACATTTTGTTTCTTCCTTTTTCGTGCTGTTTTTGCTCTCGGCCGGTCAGTCCCAGTTCACAGAAGCATCGAATAAGGTAAAACCTGTAAGAAAAACACACAGAATTAGGAAAAATCGACTTTTCTTTGAAACCGTGGTCTATACCACTATTGGTAAAAACCCTGTTTTATAGAGATTCACCGATATCTCTGTGTATTAGAATCTCAAACAGTCAAATTTGTTTTTATTCTTGCATTCGTTTAATCTTATCGTAAGATACTCTGGCGTAACACGCCGCATTTCAGCCATTTCTAGTTCTAATCTGTTATTTTTAGTTTTATAATTACGTAATTTTATTGCACTTGTAAAAATTTATTACCTCGTTTTTCGTGCTGGTTTTGCTCTGGGTAGGTCAGTCCTGGTCCACAACCGTTGAATCAAGCGAAACCTGGAAGAAAAGACTGAAATTAGAGGAAAAAATCGACTTTTCTTTGAAACCGAGGTGTAGTGGTACTGCCCTGTTTTATAGAAATCACCTATATCCTCTCGTTATTAAGTCCATGAGTATCTCCAAACGGTTTTCTTGTAGTATTTGTGTAGTCTAATTATTAGACACCGTTCTCGTGCCGCATTCAGTTCATTTCTAGTTATAATCCTTACCTTCAGTTTTATATTTACGTAATTTTATTGCACTTGTAAAAAATTTATTTCCTCGTTTTTCGTGCTGGTTTTGCTCTGAATAGGTCAGTCCCGGTCCACAACCTTTGAATCAAGCGAAACCTGGAAGAAAAGACTGAGAATTAGGAAAAATCGACTTTTCTTTGAAACCGAGTTTTAGTGGTAAAGCCCTGTTTTAGCATTCGTTTAACCTTATCGTTAGATGCTCATCTTGCGCCGCATTTCGGCCATTTCTAGTTCTAATCTGTTATTTTTGGTTTTATAATTACGTAATTTTATTGCACTTGTAAAATTTTATTTCTTCGTATTTCGTGCTGGTTTTGCTCTGGGTAGGTCAGTCCGGTCCACAACCGTTGAATCAAGCCAGAAACCTGGAAAGAAAAGACTGAAATTAAGGAAAAATCGACTTTCTCTTTGAAACCGAGTTTTAGTGGTGATGTCCTGTTTTATAGGAATTCACCGATATCTCTGAAATATTAGAATCTCAAACAGTCCAAATTTGTTTTTATTCTTGCATTCGTTTAATCTTATCGTAAGATACTCATCTTACGCCGCATTTCGGCCATTTCTAGTTCTAATCTGTTATTTTTGGTTTTATAATTACGTAATTTTATTGCACTTGTAAAAATTATTACCTCGTTTTTCGTGCTGGTTTTGCTCTGGGTAGGTCAGTCCTGGTCCACAACCGTTGAATCAGAAGCGAAACCTGGAAAGAAAAGACTGAGAATTAGGAAAAATCGACTTTTCTTTGGAAACCGCGTTATAGTGGTACTGCCCTGTTTTATAGAAATCACCTATATCCTCTCGTTATTAAGTCCATAGTATCTCCAAACAGTTTTTTCTTGTAGTATTTGTGTAGTCTAATTATTAGACACCGTTCTCGTGCCGCATTCAGGCCATTTCTAGTTATAATCGCTTACCTTCCAGTTTTATGCTTACGTAATTTTAATGGAATTCTAAACATTTTTGTTTCTTCCTTTTTCGTGCTGTTTTGCTCTCGTCCGGTCAGTCCCAGTTCACAAGCATCGAATAAGGTAAAACCTGTAAGAAAAACACACAGAATTAGGAAAAATCGACTTTTTCTTTGAAACCGTGGTCTATACCACTATTGGTAAAGCCCTGTTTTATAGGAAATCACCTATATCCTCTCGTTATTAAGTCCATAGTATCTCAAACAGTTTTTCTTGTAGTATTTGTGTAGTCTAATCATTAGACACCGTTCTCGATGCCGCATTCAGTTCATTTCTAGTTATAATCGCTTACCTTCAGTTTTATATCTACGTAATTTTATTGCGCTTGTAAAAATTTATTTCCTCGTTTTTCGTGCTGGTTTTGCTCTGAATAGGTCAGTCGGTCCACAACCTTTGAATCAGGCGAAATGTGGAAAGAAAAGACTGAGAATTAGAAAAATCTACTTTTCTTTGAAACCGAGCTGTAGTGGTGATGTCTGTTTTATAGGAATTCACCGGAAATATCTTTAATATTAGAATCTCAAGCAGTCAAATTTGTTTTTATTGTAGCATTCGTTTAACCTTATCGTTAGATACTCATCTTGCGCCGCATTACGGCCATTTCTGGATTCTAATCTGTTATTTTTAGTTTTATAATTACGTAATTTTATTGCACTTGTAAAATTTTATTTCTTCGTTTTTCGTGCTGGATTTGCTCTGGATGGGTCAGTCCCGGTCCACAACCTTTGAATCAGGCGAAATGTGGAAAGAAAAGACTGAAATTAGGAAAAATCGACTTTTTCTTTGAAACCGAGTTATAGTGGTAAAGCCCTGTTTTTAGAAATCACCTATATCCTCGCGTTATTAAGTCCATAGTATCTCAAACAGTTTTTTCTTGTAGTTTTATTGTAGTCTAATTATTAGACACCGTTCTCGTGCCGCATTCAGGCCATTTCTAGTTATAATCGCTTACCTTCAGTTTTATACTTACGTAATTTTAATGGAATTCTAAACATTTTTGTTTCTTCCTTTTTCGTGCTGTTTTTGCTCTCGGCCGGTCAGTCCCAGTTCACAAGCATCAGATCAGGTAAAACCTGTAAGAAAAACACACAGAATTAGAAAAATCGACTTTTTCTTTGAAACCGAGGTGTAGTGGTGATGTCTGTTTTATAGGAATTCACCGATATCTTTGTGTATTAGGATCTCAAGCAGTCCAAATTTGTTTTTATTGTAGCATTCGTTTAACCTTATCGTTAGATGCTCATCTTGCGCCGCATTTCGGCCATTTCTAGTTCTAATCTGTTATTTTTTAGAACATAATTACATAATTTTATTGCACTTGTAAAATTTTTATTTATTCGTATTTCGTGCTGCTTGGTTTTGCTCTGGGTAGGTCAGTCGGTCCACAACCGTTGAATCAAGCGAAACCTGGAAAGAAAAGACTGAGAGTGGAAAATCGACTTTTTCTTTGAAACCGCGTTATAGTGGTACAGCCCTGTTTTAGCATTCGTTTAACCTTATCGTTAGATACTCATCTTGCGCCGCATTTCGGCCATTTCTGGATTCTAATCTGTTGTTTTAGTTTTATAATTGCGTAATTTTATTGCACTTGTAAAAATTTTATTTCTTCGTTTTCGTGCTGGTTTTGCTCTGGATGGTTCAGTCGGTCCACAACCTTTGAATCAGGCGAAATGTGGAAAGAAAAAGACTGAGAATTAGAAAAAATCGACTTTTTCTTTGAAACCGAGGTGTAGTGGTGATGTCCTGTTTTATAGAATTCACCGATATCTTAATTAATATTAGAATCTCAAGCAGTCCAAATTTGTTTTTATTGTAGCATTCGTTTAGCCTTATCGTTAGATACTCATCTTGCGCCGCATTACGGCCATTCTAGTTCTAATCTGTTATTTTTGGTTTTATAATTACGTAATTTTATTGCACTTGTAAAATTTTTATTTATTCGTATTTCGTGCTGGTTTTGCTCTGGATAGGTCAGTCGGTCCACAACCGTTGAATCAAGCGAAACCTGGAAGAAAAGACTGAGAATTAGGAAAAATCGACTTTTTCTTTGAAACCGAGTTTTAGTGGTAAAGCCCTGTTTTAGCATTCGTTTAACCTTATCGTTAGATACTCATCTTGCGCCGCATTTCGGCCATTTCTAGTTCTAATCTGTTGTTTTAGTTTTATAATTACGTAATTTTATTGCACTTGTAAAAATTTTATTTCTTCGTTTTCGTGCTGCTGGTTTTGCTCTGGATGGTTCAGTCCGGTCCACAACCTTTAGATCAGGCGAAATGTGGAAAGACTGAAATTAGAAAAAATCGACTTTTTCTTTGAAACCGAGGTGTAGTGGTGATGTCCTGTTTTATAGGAATTCACCGATATCTTTATTATTAGGATCTCCGGCGGAGTCCAAATTTGTTTTTATTGTAGCATTCGTTTAACCTTATCGTTAGATACTCATCTTGCGCCGCATTTCGGCCATTCTAGTTCTAATCTGTTATTTTTAGTTTTATAATTACATAATTTTATTGCACTTGTAAAATTTTTATTTATTCGTATTTCGTGCTGGTTTTGCTCTGGGTAGGTCAGTCCCGGTCCACAACCGTTGAATCAAGCGAAACCTGGAAAGAAAAAGACTTGAAATTAGGAAAAATCGACTTTTTCTTTGAAACCGCGTTATAGTGGTACAGCCCTGTTTTAGCATTCGTTTAACCTTATCGTTAGATACTCATCTTGCGCCGCATTTCGGCCATTTCTGGATTCTAATCTGTTGTTTTTGGTTTTATAATTACGTAATTTTATTGCACTTGTAAAAATTTTTATTTCTTCGTTTTCGTGCTGGTTTTGCTCTGGATGGTTCAGTCCCGGTCCACAACCTTTGAATCAGGCGAAATGTGGAAAAGGCCGAAATTAGAAAAAATCGACTTTTCTTTGAAACCGAGGTGTAGTGGTGATGTCCTGTTTTATGGAATTCACCGATATCTTAGTGTATTAGAATCTCCAAGCAGTCCAAATTTGTTTTGGCATTCGTTTAACCTTATCGTTAGATACTCATCTTGCGCCGCATTACGGCCATTTCTAGTTCTAATCTGTTATTTGCAGTTTTATAATTACGTAATTTTATTGCGCTGTAAAAATTTTTATTTATTCGTATTTCGTGCCGGTTTGCTCGCTGGGTAGGTCAGTCCGGATGCAACCGTTGGATCAAGCGAAACCTGGAAAGAAAGACTGAAATTAGGAAAAAATAAGGCTTTCTTTGAAACCGAGTTTTAGTGGTAAAGCCCTGTTTTAGCATTCGTTTAACCTTATCGTTAGATACTCATCTTGCGCCGCTAAAAATAGCAAATGTCCCTGCGTAATAAAATTACACTATACAAAGCGTGCATCCGACCCATAATGACATACGCAAGACCCGTCTTTGCGCATGCTTCACCGCGTCACATTCACCGACTTCAGGTAATACAAAATCGTTTCATGCGCAAGGCCACCGGTGCACCGTGGTTCTGCGTAATGAAAATCTTCACATAGATCTTGAGCTGCCGACCATAGCTCAATACCTGAAGCAGGCTTCCCGCCGATATTTCGACTCTCCGTCACAATAATTTACCCTTGATTGTAAGTGCCGCCACTTACAATCCCATCACAGATTCACCCGCGTCCGAAGGAGACCGAGGCACGCCCTCGATGACCCTGACGACGTGACCACCAGGGCCCAAGTCCTTCATAAACACAACACGTACATTGCACCCTCACATCGCCCCGCGTACGGCAAGGGCGTCGCAAGCAAGGATATTCGTGATACCGCCATGTCACTGGTCGGTTCTCCAGTCCATATAGATAGAAGCGTCGCTGAGTTTCAAAGTTAATATATTTAAAAGATATCTGATATAATAAGTAATAAATTTAATAATTTTTAGAGTTTTAATTTATTTTATAGTTTTAAAGAAATAATATGACATTCGTAATATTTCTGTTGGCGAAACCCACGTGTATATCACCACCAATTCCCATATGTCCCTGCGT
>JAGSMU010000762.1:0-13122 GCA_029286865.1 Teinopalpus imperialis
AATAAAATTACACTATACAAAGCGTGCATCCGACCCATAATGACATACGCAAGACCCGTCTTTGCGCATGCTTCACCGCGTCACATTCACCGACTTCAGGTAATACAAAATCGTTTCATGCGCAAGGCCACCGGTGCACCGTGGTTCTTGCGTAATGAAAATCTTCACATAGATCTTGAGCTGCCGACCATAGCTCAATACCTGAAGCAGGCTTCCCGCCGATATTTCGACTCTCCGTCACACACTCTAACCCCTTGATTGTAAGTGCCGCCACTTACAATCCCATCACAGATTCACCCGCGTCCGAAGGAGACCGAGGCACGCCCTCGATGACCCCGACGACGTGACCACCAGGGCCCAAGTCCTTCATAAAACACAACACACGTACATTGCACCCTCACATCGCCCCCGCGTACGGCAAGGGCGTCGCAAGCAAGGATATTCGTGATACCGCCATGTCACTGGTCGGTTCTCTCCAGTCCATATAGATAGAAGCGTCGCTGGAGTTTCAAAGTTAATATATTTAAAAGATATCTGATATAATAAGTAATAAATTTAATAATTTTTAGAGTTTTAATTTATTTTATAGTTTTTAAAGAAATATGACATTCGTAATATTTCTGTTGGCGAAACCCACGTGTATATCACCACCAATTCCCATAACATCTAGGCCCTACCTTCTCCATCAACTTCATGCTTCTAATTTTTTTTTATAGAGACATGTTTTTTAAGCCCGGTGTTCTGTTAGGGGTTGATGCTAGATAGAGACTAACTGAAGCTCTATTTTTTTGTAATATTCTCTGTAATTTAGTATGTCACCTGTGATGTTAAAACCAATAGAGTAACAAAAAAACAATGGGATTTACAAAATTGCTCGAAACAATAAAAACTGGTATAATCTATGTGTATATATTAGGGATGTTACGGAGGTTCGATTCCGATTCCGAAAAGGTCGGAACTTCCGATTGATATTACACCTCCGATTTCAATTTCGGATCCAGTAATATTGAAGCGGAGGTTTTAATCAGAGGTCGAAGCATACATAAGGGGCGGGGAAAGCAGATCGGCGACGCGTTCAAACAGGTTTATAGTATAAACCGGGATTCCCCATACGACATGTATAAACTTTATACATGTGGTACGGGGAATTACGGTTGCGGGGAAGATAGTGGTATTATTTTATTTAGAACTGTTCCTAATACATTTCCTTTTTACCTCCGTCTTCGTTTCCGATTTTGGTTCTGATTACGGTTCTGGTTCCGAAAACAAATTTAAAAACTTCGATTCCGAATTCGATTCCGATATAACCACCTCCGTAACATCCCTAGTATTTATATTAATCTAGCGCAAAATAAACAATATCGATGATATAAGTATGTCAAGAAGTCCATCTATAATGTGACCGTGAAGCCGGAAGACCGATTGGTGACCACAGTATCACATATAGATGTGTCGATAGATGACCAGATATCTCGCACCTTCCAGCTCCTTAAAAGTGGTAGTCACGTTGCAGCTAATTCCTAGCAGCAACATGAATGGGTCAGCTCGACCAGAGAAGCACCACGCCCTCATAGAATATCAGCGTGGAATAACGGCCTAAATTACGTGTTTCGTTAATATACACAGTCGACAGTTTTCGTAAGATAAACCCTTGACTCAAGGCTTCAGCAGAACGCCCATTTATCTGCGGGAAGACTAAGTAGTGCAATTTTAAGCGTCAGCCTATTGGTTTAGGGTACGGTCTGCGAAACTTATGGCTGTAGGTTCGAATCCACCATTAGACTATTGTCGTGAACCATCTCCTAGTATGCTAGTGGTGAACGCCGCAACCTACGAGCCGGTACCGAAGTCAGGAGCCGTAGACCTCGTCACGTCGACGACCCTATCTTCACGGGGGAGCCGAGATCCAGTTCTTCCTCAACGGATCCCGGAAAATTAATATAAAAAATTTATTTTCGTTATCCGTTACCGGAATGTACAATTGTATGTGAGAGTTTTTTTCAATACATTGACAGTTACAAACGAGCACACAGTTCACCTGATGTTAAGTGATTACTGCGGCCCATGACATCTACATACATTCATCCTTGACAAGGAATAAAAATGTAGATGCGTTGTCACCCTTGAGGACTTAGATGGAATGCCGAGTCACCAGTAATAAAGGTCTCCGGATCCCTACACTCACCAGACGAAACACAGCAGCATAACGCTGCTATTTCACGCCGGTATTCTGTGACGGCGTGGCTCTACCCCGGTCGATCTGACCCATTCACGTAAGGTAACAAGGAAATAACAATTATGCAATTAAGTGTAAGCTTCGGAAAATGATAGTTGCAACGCTATGGCGAGTATCATGGACACAATAACGGGCAGCAGAATAATAGCGAGTGATTAGCGTTTATTGGCATGTGAAAGCGATGGAGTGAATCATCCGTTAACCGGCCCGCCGTGGGTGCATTGGACGGTTAGGTGAAACAATGTGAATATTTACTTCGCGGAATTCATTTGTAGATAGTCAACGATCTGTGGTAGCTTCGCTATGATAAATGTATGTATCGACACAATTATAGCGGTCCGTTGCCGGTTGGCGATTGAGAACTATGTCAGCGCTTCTTAAAATTTATAAACACTCGAGAGCAGAGGTGCTACGCTATCATACTGGCGAGTGCCATGTTTAGAAACTTGTTGATATTTCTTTATATCACCCATCACTGCATTTCCATTCAGTCGCCGCCAGCAACTAAATAATAATAATAATAGAGCCATTATTATTTATTTAAATACTTTAAATAAGCTAACACATTATGTACTTGTTTCGTCGCTGGAGGCTGCTGAGAGGGAGAGAAAAGTTGTCTGTTCTCCTGATCCGTAGACAGAGGAGCGTCAAAGAAGAGTTTAATTATTTATTTCATCTAATTGATTTATATGTATTCGCCTTAAAGTTATCGTACCAAAGGGCGGTATTAATAGAAAATCGGTTGAAAATACAAGAACAATAATATTCATAACAAGAAATATTTAACAAGCTACAATAAACACTAACCATAAATAATATATATATATACATATATATATATATATATATATATATACACATATATATATATATATATATATATATATATATATATATATATATAATTTATATAAATATATATATATATATATAAATACATACATATTTACATGTATTGATGTATATAAATATAGAAAGGTAAAAAACAATGTCTTATATGTACGTATATATCACACACTGAAACTTCCCGCAAGAAAGATATTACGTATATATACGATGTTATTTTTGTACCGCTGAGCATATGGTAAATCAGCAATTTACATTTTAATTTTTAACATTTATATTAAAATTTTCAGGGCTTATTTCACTACGTAAAGCAGGTAGCACTTCTTCGTACTGTCGGCCACCAGAAGTTTGCTTATGTTAAATTTGAAAGACACGCCACCGCATTCGCCGGGAGCGCGACGTCGTCTTCCTCGCACAGCGACTTACACGCGATTTACTCGTATTCTAGGCCGCTTCTAAATCAACCTGACCTGTCGATAGTTGGTTGAATTGCCAACCATCGAGATGACGAGGATACAATTTCAAATTCTGTCGTGATGTACAATGTTTAAACTGTAATTAATCCGAACAACTTCTCAGAACACTGCAGTATGCATTTAAATGCAATATCTCTTCGCAACACCTGACAAGCCGATCGGATAATACCTGATCATGAAGTCGCTCTTCGTTGAATGCGGTCAAATGGAAGAAGCTGGTAGTGGTGTGCAGACATGAGGACAGTATTCCACGTGGGGTTCAAAGTTAATATATTGAAAGATATCTGATATAATAAGTAATAAATTAAATAATTTTTAAGAGTTTTAATTTATTTTATAGTTTTTAAAGAAATATGACATTCGTAATATTTCTGTTGGCGAAACCCACGTGTAAGTGTGTGATCACCACCAATTCCCACAATATCTAGGCCCTACCTTCTCCATCAACTTCATGCTTCTAATTTTTTTTTATAGAGACATGTTTTTTAAGCCCGGTGTTCTGTTAGGGGTTGATGCTAGATAGAGACTAACTGAAGCTCTATTTTTTTTGTAATATTCTCAGTTATTTAGTAATGTTAAAGTCACCTGTGATGTTAAAACCAATAGAGTAACAAAAAAAACAATGGGATTCACAAAATTGCTCGAAACAATAAAAACTGGTATAATCTATGTGTATATATTAGGGATGTTACGGAGGTTCGATTCCGATTCCGAAAGGTCGGAACTTCCGATTGATATTACACCTCCGATTTCAATTTCGGATCCAGTAATATTGAAGCGGAGGTTTTAATCAGAGGTCGAAGCATACATAAGGGGCGGGGAAAGCAGACCGGCGACGCGTTCAAACAGGTTTATAGTATAAACCGGGATTCCCCATACGACATGTATAAACTTTATACATGTGGTACGGGGAATTAAGAATTAAGGTTGCGGGGAAGATAGTGGTATTATTTTATTTAGAACTGTTCCTAATACATTTCATTCTTACCTTCGTCTTCGTTTCCGATTTTGGTTCTGATTACGGTTCTGGTTCCGATTCCGAACCCGATAAAACAAATTTAAAAACTTCGATTCCGATATAACCACCTCCGTAACATCCCTAGTATTTATATTAATCTAGCGCAAAATAAACAATATCGATGATATAAGTATGTCAAGAAGTCCATCTATAATGTGACCGTGAAGCCGGAAGACCGATTGGTGACCACAGTATCACATATAGATGTGTCGATAGATGACCAGATATCTCGCACCTTCCAGCTCCTTAAAAGTGGTAGTCACGTTGCAGCTAATTCCTAGCAGCAACATGAATGGGTCAGCTCGACCAGAGAAGGACCACGCCCTCATAGAATATCAGCGTGGAATAACGGCCTAAATTACGTGTTTCGTTAATATACACAAAAGTTGTTGTGTGAAGAAGTCCTCAGGTGTGACAACGAATCGAAATCTCCATTGAGGATAGAGGATCAGGTGATCTGTGTGCTCGTTTGTCAGACTAAAGTAATAAAAAAAACTTTGCTGCCCTTGTACAGTTTGTCTCGATAGTATTAAATAATTAACGGATCGAGTTTTTGTCTAGTCGACAGTTTTCGTAGGATAAACCCTTGACTCAAGGCTTCAGCGGAACGCCCATTTATCTGCGGGAGGACTAAGTAGTGCAATTTTAAGCGTCAGCCTATTGGTTTAGGGTACGGTCTGCGAAACTTATGGTTGTAGGTTCGACTCCACCATTAGACTATTGTCGTGAACCATCTCCTAGTATGCTAGTGGTGAACGCCGCAACCTACGAGCCGGTACCGACGTTAGGAGCCGTAGACCTCGTCACGTCGACGACCCTATCTTCACGGGGGAGCCGAGATCCTTCCTCAACGGATCCCGGAAAATCAATATAATAAAGTTTATTTTCGTTATCCGTTACTGGAATATACAATTGTATGTGAGAGTTTTTTCAATACATTGACAGTTACAAACGAGCACACATTTCACCTGATATTAAGTGATTCCTGCGGCCCATGACATCTACATACATTCATCCTTGACAAGGAATCAAAATGTAGATGCGTTGTCACCCTTGAGGACTTAGATGGAATGCCGAGTCACCAGTAATAAAGGTCTCCGGATCCCTACACTCACCAGACGAAACACAGCAGCATAACGCTGCCATTTCACGCCGGTATTCTGTGACGGCGTGGCGTAGGGCCAGGCCCGGTCGATCTGACCCATTCACGTAAGGTAACAAGGAAATAACAATTATGCAATTAAGTGTAAGCTTCGGAAAATGATAGTTGCAACGCTATGGCGAGTATCACGTACACAATAACGCGCAGCAGAATAATAGCGAGTGATTAGCGTTTATTGGCATGTGAAAGCGATGGAGTGGATCATCCGCTAACCGGCCCGCCGTGGGTGCATTGGACGGTTAGGTGAAACAATGTGAAATATTTACTTCGCGGAATTCATTTGTAGATAGTCAACGATCTGTGGTAGCTTCGCTATGATAAATGTATGTATCGACACAATTATAGCGGTCCGTTGCCGGTTGGCGATTCAGAACTATGTCAGCGCTTCTTAAAATTTATAAACACTCGAGAGCAGAAGTGCTACGCTATCAAAGGAATAATTATATAAAGTATATCCGTGCGATACTGGCGAGTGCCATGTTTAGAAACTTGTTGATATTTCTTTATAACACCCATCACTGCATTTACATTCTGTCGCCGCCAGCAACTAAATAATAATAATAATAGAGCCATTATTATTTATTTAAATACTTTAAATAAGCTAACACACATTATGTACTTGTTTCGTCGCTGGAGGCTGCGGAGAGGGAGAGAGGGAGAGAAAATTTGTCTGTTCTCCTGATCCGTAGACAGAGGAACGTCAAAGAAGAGTTTAATTATTTATTTCATCTAATTGATTTATATGTATTCGCCTTAAAGTTATCTTACCAAAGGGCGGTATTAATAGAAAATCGGTTGAAATTACTAGAACAATAATATTCATAACAAGAAATATTTAACAAGCTACAATAAACACTAACCATAAATAATATATATATATATATATATATATATATATATATATATATATATATATATATATATATATATATATATATATATATATATATATATGTACGTATACATCACACACTGAAACTTCCCGCAAGAAAAGATATTGGAGCATAGTTCACTGTGGATAAGTGGTCTAGAAAGATCATTTGTATATTTATTTCATAGATAGTTTCCTCACGATGTTATTCTTTTACCGCTGAGCATATGGTAAATCAGCAATTAACATTTTCATTAGTGCAGGCAGTGCGGGATAGAACTCTTTTTGCTCGCATTCCGTATTAAAAATATTAGAAGTCGCAACCGTTTGATTAGCCATTTAAGCTATCTATTTATTTAAACGAATACGATGATAAGGAAATATGGGTATACTTTCTAAGACCAAAAATGTATTGAATACTGTACCAAGAAGGCGTTCTAGATGATTTGAAAAGTCTTTTATGTCTGTGTAATAAACTCCAGCATAGAGTCTGCATAGAATAAGCTTAGTTTTAAATAGAAGAAAATGTTTTAGATGGTAGCTGGAACGTAAGATAGGAGACTTTTATCTTATAATTCCCCAACAACCAAGACTTGGGCGGTAGACACGGATGTTGACGTCTAGTAGAGTTTTTGATCGCTCTGCCCTCATCTGGGATCCACCCGTGCCTACATATAATATTTGTTCAAAGACAAATTGTTTTTCCAGACGTTTTATAATCTGGGTAATCCATGATGCCATAAACTCATAAAGGCGTCTTTTAGAAAGGAAATGTGGTTAATCTAGGCAGTTGATATTCCGTTTACGTAAATTACGTAATACTTGATGATAGGAGCCAATGACTTTTGAACGTCTATGACTCAATTATGTATTTTTATATATTACATAACATCAAACGATTAAATGCCTTATTATAAATTTAAATTAATTAAAAACATTATGCAATTGGACCAACTCTTAACAAGGTTAGGTTAATAAGAAAATATATATATGTGCCCATCTTTTTTTTCTCTTAATTTAGTTAAATTTTCTTAATTTAGTTCTTAGACGCTTAGAAACTGCTTTTTATTTATTTGCTTATAAACAACTGGAAGTCGCTGGGTACGGTGACTCGGGACCGATCTTTGTAGTAATCTGTTCTGCGGTACACTTGTGATAAGCTGAAGTGATTATGATGATGATGTAATGAAAACAACTCTTAGCCTGTCGTAGCGAAAATTGTTATGTTATTAAATAATTATTATAGTATAATTAAATTTACAACATAAAATTTTTTTCAAACATAAGCAGGCGACTTTTTATAACGAATTATAGAGGCGTTTCCACCACTTTGGGATTTGTAGAGATAATTACGAACCACTAAGCTACGAAACCAAGAGTGACTATAAAATATAATATAATCTAAAATTATTTTTAAAATAAAATAAATATTTAACAATAAACATGTATTTAAACGTGCTGGTAGTAACCAGCTACAACGTGATTGAATAACCCTTTTATTAATACTGTAGCAAAATGGCAAATATAGAAGATACCTTGGAATTTTCATATCTGCGAATATCGTGCTCATATAAATTTCTGAAGTGTAGCCACTATAGGGAGGCAACTGAGTCTTCGTGAAAAGCCTCTTGGTACCTTGTGGAGCTTGTTCGTTTTAGGGCCCCTCGGTCGGAGACGCTGTGTACACCCGGATCCTGCCATTGCTCTTTGTCTCAGGACAAAGGGTAAGCCTTTTGTCACATACTATATCATCCGTATAGAAGGCACCACTCGATCTTGTCAGAAAGAATCTGCACACTTCGCGATTGCGCATGATTACAGCGCTTAATAGGCCTAAATCTCCATGCCTTCGGGGTACCTGTTAGCAGTTCCATTACCGATGATCTAGGATAACGCATACAGTGAGATATCATAGAAGTGCGCACTTTCCACGGCTTCTAGTTCGGTTCGAGTCTACTTGAGTATGTCAAAGGTGTATATGAGGGTAGGGATGACCCAACCGTTATACGCGCGTGCTTTATTTACTCCCGACAAAAATTCAACCTTCTCAGCATAAAGGACTGCACACTTATTCGTCCCGAACCCCATTCTGATAACAAAAACACTTGTGGTTTTTAGTGATTCCATCAAACAAGAGCCATTCGGGGTGAATAACTTGAAGTCATTCGTATAGAATAGGTGGGTCACTTTTGTTCCTCGTCTCCGAAGCTGAAATTCCCTCCCGGAATTCTCCAGCCGTTGAATGGGTTCAGGGGAAGGCAAATCCAAATAGAAAGCAAACAGTCACCTTGGAAAAATAACCCTTCCGTATCTTTATTCGGCTTTCGGCAGCCGACTAAGAGATACCGTCAAGGAGACAAAGAATTGATTGATGATTGAGGGCAGATTTTAATTATAGTATATCTGCATGTAAAACCTTAGCATACTTGCGAGTAACGAGCGCGGGCTCAGAATACGCAGCTTCAAGTCACGAGTACTGGGTCAATAATTCGGTGGAGGAACAATATTCGTTACACGCAAATTGTTCGTGTTATGAGCTACAGAAACTACTCACTAGAAGGATTGAGTGCTCTTTTGTTACCCCATAATAGCACACAAAACCCTTAAAAGCTTCCATGCATTAGTTAGTAGTTAGTTCATATCTTCATTCACTAGGAGAAACAAATTAAGAGCTTAGTGTTTTTCTATTGTTTATAGAGTACTGTTTCAATTATCTGTAGTTTAAATTTTATTTCATAAAGGATTGTTAGCATCATTCATACACAATGTTAAATAAAATCCTTGGGAAAGCTACTGGTAGTACAAAAGACAATACAGAATTTTGCAGGATACTGGTATAATTTAGACGTTGTCAACGAAAATACTAAATAAACGCCACACTAATTAAGCACGAAATAATTGGAGCACCTTTCTACGAGTACGAGTACACCATTTAAATTGTTCATTTTATTTAGCGTGTAGTAAAAGAAATAGCATAGTTCATTTCATGTATTTGAGTTAACGGAAGAGAGATTATGCTTCATGGGATATTTAAAATCCTTGAATAAATGATGAATGGACAATAAATTAACGGACACATACCTATTTTCATTAAAATTTAATTACATGCCATGGTTTTGAGTGCAAAAATACGTTCTTTTAGCTATATAATATATATCTCCTATACATTACGGCTGGTTAAAATGTTAAGAAATGTTCATGGTGTCCAACCATTCAATTTTGGTAACGGAAATATCTTCCGATTGCTACCAAAGGACATCGATCTGGCAGGATTTATAGGACTGTAAACGTTAGCGCAAATAGATACTCATTCGTCATCCGTTTACCGGAATCGGTGTAATTTATGTGCAAGAAGATCGAAGGAATGTGTAAAGTCAGATGCTGTGTAAGGATTTTATTAATTTTTAGTACTAATTTTATTATTTGGTTTTCATTTTCCAATAAAGTTTCAAGTTTGCTCTCATGCGCTTCTATAAACATTAACTCTGACTTTTTGTTATTATATTTTGTATTTAAAAATGAAACTCATAAGAAGCTCGTACGGTAGGAAAGCGTGACCTAAGGTATTATTGTTTAACTTGATAGCTTCTATAAATTAATAACGTGCTCGTTTCGTTTGGTCTCGCACGTGCCGGTCTCTGCGCAAGTCCTGCGTAGCGCGAGCCAGCCGCGAACAAAGCCGTCATAAACATACACCGCCTACGACGTCGCGTAAATTCACATTTAGCTTCAAAATTGAGAAATCGCTTCCGTACGCAATTTTATGGAATATAATAATATATATATAAATATATTATTATATTCCGTATATATAATAATATATATATTAATATAATAATAATTGTACGGAATCGATTTCTTGTTATAAATGGAGTTTACACGATACGTTCCCTTGTTCTTTTTGTTTATCTAATATATTTAGGTAGTAAAAAGTTCTTGCTGAGGAAAACTGAAACGAATACTATAGTCTTTCGGAAGTTGATGAAATATCAAATCATTTAGAATCAAAACTACAGAACATTATTAATATAAATACAAAAATTATCAAAATCCCGCACCGAAAAAAATGTCTGAAATCACGTATAACACCAGGAGTTCTAAAATCAATACGTAATAGAAACAAACTTAATAGACTACTTAAAATGATCAAACGATGAAATCACAAAAATCAAGTATTGTAAATACCGGAACGCATGCACTAACTTAATAAAATTTCTCCGTCTGCAACTTTGTCTACGTTAACTTCACAATTGAATCCAAACAAATAAAAATTTTGTGACTAATAAAAACAATATTTATAGAAAAATATATAGAAAACATTATATGAATTAATATTTTCTGTCTGTACATGTAAGTTTTGGGCACCGAATACTCTTGAGGAACATAAAGCTAAAGCCACTCAAACATTTTTCATTTCTCTCTTGACTATTCTGAAGTCACAGGCAGATACTAGTTTTAATACAAATTCCTGACAGTTGTCTCATTTACCTAGATAAAAAGGGGCCCAAGTTGTAATCCAGGTTATAAACTATTTGTGTGTTTAATTTCATTTATATATTATAATATTTTCATTATAATTCATATTTCATTTTTTAGTCTACTAATAATTATCTCATTCATCTGTCCATCTACCGCTGAACACAAAACTTACCACATATTGTATCAATGTACCACTGCGAGCCAACTGCATCTATCAACTTCCAAAGGTTTTAATCTAATGGTGGATTGTCCTAAACTGCATTTGAAACGGCAACAAAACTTCTTTTCTATATATGATACTGTGTTTAAATATTACATATTAAAGCAATATTGTACCTTAGTAATCTTAAAAATAATATAAATAGGTCCAACACAAGTACAATGAACTTGGGTCTCGGGTGACTTGACCATACAAATCACAGCAGTGAGCTGATACATTAATATTACAGCTAAATATATTAATTTATCTTAAATTTTTTATATTAAAATGTTCAGAGGCTTATTTCACTACGTAAAGCAGGTAGCACTTCTTCGTACTGTCGGCCACCTGAAGTTTGCTTTTGTTAAATTTGAAAGACACGCCACACCGCATTCGCCGGGGAGCGCGACGTCGTCTTCCTCGCACAGCGGCTTACACGCGATTTATTCGTATTCTAGGCCGCTTCTAAATATCGAATCGAATATAATATAGTACGTACGTAAGTACCTCCTTATGTGGGGCGCTCGGAACGTATTATCGCCCCCTTCTGTTGCCGACGGTCTTCGTCCACAGGGGTCGGAGTGCAGCGTTGGTGTAGCAGCAGTCTCCGCGCCAGCTTCGCAGCATCGTCGTTGTCTACCTACTCAGCGGGCCTCCCGCTCGGGACTCTGATTAGATAAAGCTGTAAAGGTCTCTGGACCAACAGCAATACTCACAAAAAAAAAAAGTATCGTAGTTTCCGATTGTTCATAAACTAACATATACGACGGGGATTTCGTTTCATACAATAACGAGATGACAGTTGTACATATTTATTTATTAAACTATCTCAATTTCAAAGTAAATTTATCTTTTAATGAAACCTATCGATCTTATATATAACGCAGCAAATAAACCTATACTCTATACATTTAAGGTATAGTATTGTATGTATGTGACACCCGAAGCCTCTACTTCCAACTAATTGATATGTCCAGTCGAAATAAGTTCTCAATAATGTTAAAGGGTCACGGCGTAACTATATCGTAATTTGTATGGAGGCGTACTAACTAACGTATTTTTAATGTATATAAAATAAGGGTAACAAATACGTACACAATTCACCTACTGGTGATAACGGTGGGGTCGGTAACGACCTGGACAAAAGATTCAAAATGCGTGGCCACTTCTGAAGACTGTTTTCTATTGAAGGAGAAGGAGAAGGAGGAGGAGAAGGAGGAGAAGGAGAAGGAGAAGGAGAAGGAGAAGGAGAAGGAGAAGGAGGAAGGAGGAGGAGAAGGAGAGGAGAAGGAGAAGGAGAAGGAGAAGGAGGAGAAGGAGAAGGAGAAGGAGAAGGAGAAGGAGAAGGAGAAGGAGAAGGAGAAGGAGAAGGAGGAGAAGGAGAAGAGGAGAAGGAGAAGGAGGAGAGGAGAAGGAGAAGGAGAAGGAGAAGGAGAAGGAGAAGGAGAAGGAGAAGGAGAAGGAGAAGGAGAAGGAGAAGGAGAAGGAGAAGGAGAAGGAGAAGGAGAAGGAGAAGGAGAAGGAGAAGGAGAAGGAGAAGTATTAGGATTAGGATTAGGAAAAGGATTAGGAATATGATTAGGATTAGGATAAGGATAAGTCGGATCGGTATATTATATATTAGCTATTCTTAGCCTTTATTTCTTAGCCGGTATTTATATAATATTATGGGTTCATGATGGAAAATGATAACTGTGACCCATAACATCTTCATCTGTCTCCAACAAAAAGTAAAGATGTACATACGCAGACATCCCTGTGAACTGATGTAGATGTTACCACCGCGTCTGCCTGGAAGGGTGTAGAGGGGGATTGTCCTCCCCGGAGGAGTGGCT
>JAGSMU010000763.1:0-12988 GCA_029286865.1 Teinopalpus imperialis
TCAGATTGGCATCAAGTCCCAGATGAAATATCTGGGACTCACTGGACGGCCGATGGAACTTCTGAGGTGCACCTCCTGGGCTTATTGCCCAGGCTGTTGAGCAGTGCGGCGTCGCAGTCGGCAGCTTGCTGCCGAATACCGGAGGTCCGAATGCAGCTTGTCGGCGCCTCGTACCTGGGCATGGTGCGCTCCATGGCGCTGTACGGGCACCCGTGGAGTGACGCCTGAATAGTTTCTGGACAATCGCTCTCTGCAAAGGCCCCAGAGGGCGATGGCGATCAGAGCGATCCGGGGTACCACGGTGTCCCACGAGGCGGCGTGTGCTGGCGGCGTCCCTCCCTGGGGAACTGAGGCGAAAGCCCCGCGTCCGTTTTCTTTGGCGTGAGAGCTGATCGCGGTGCGCCAGTTCCCACCCACGAGGAGGCTGATGCGGTGAGGGCGGAGCGTCGAAGTGGTCATGGCGCGAAGGTGGCAGCATGCACTGACAGCCCCGGGCCGGAACCACGACCGTAGAGGCAGTACGTCCAGTCCTCGTGCAGTGGCTGACAGACGTCACGGAGTGCTCACCTTCCGGCTGTCGCAGGTGCTTTCCGTGGGCATGGATGCTTCGGGAAGTACCTGCACTTGATCGGAAGGGAGCCAACGAGGGCTGTCACCATCAGGACGACTGGCCTGAAGACACGGCCCAGCACACGCCGGAGAGATGTCCTCGATGGGCGGAATACGCCGGGCACTCCAGTGCCGTAGCTCGAGGACCTATCGCTGTCGGCCGTGGTTCGCGCTATGGTCGACAGCCGAGAGGCATGGCAGCAGTGCATCTACTGCGAGGCAGTGATGTCCACGAAGGAGGAGGCGGAGCGAGTTCGGGAGTCAGCCGCCCGGATCCAGTCCGCAGACGCCGCATCGGGCGAAGACGCAGAGCGTATGCGCTCGCCATTCCGCCCTGATACGACTCCGAGCTTATAGACCCGGGGAGGTCCGTAGCTCAAAATGAGTCGGCGAGGAGAGCGCGCCTCGTGTTCCCGCGCCGCCTCCATAAAGGTTGGCCAACGGCCGGGGCCCGCAAAACGAGCCGCCACTGCTGTGCACGCGGACGAATGCGCAAGCGTACCCGCATGCACAGCACCTCGGTGGGCAGAAGGAACACCGTGGGTTTTAGTCGGTGCGAGTCCGACATAACCTGCCTCGTCCCCGCGAGGGCGGGTATGCGTATATTTTCATGAAAAAAAAAGGTTAGGTTAGTTAGGTTAGGCTAGGTTGTGTTAGGTTAGGTTTTTTTTTTTCTTACTCTTATGATTAATCGTATTGGAAACATTTTAATTCCCCATTGGATAATATGTGTATGTGAGGATTAACTATTTGTTTCGGGTTTGTTTGGGAGAGGTTTGCTGGCAGAACGCTATTTGATAATGCTCTGCCTAGGTTACATATCCCCATATATTCCACCGGGGATTTTACTTCTCTCCCCGATGGCCGCTTTATTTACTAATTTCTATAATGTGTATAATAAACATTTTTGCAGCAATTACGTAAAACAAAATATTTAACTATTGATTCATGGTGACGTAGGGTTGTACAACCGCTAATGGATGGGTTAACTACCTAGCCCCATGGCCCTTTAACCATATACAGAATCACTGTACAGTTATGATTTAATTATAGAATAAGCAAGTATATATAAGTTTGTCCTGGAATAAAGAAATAATTGTATCAGGTTGAAGGAGGAATTACTACCCCTCTATTTCAGCTTCGCATTCCTGAGCTCGAGTCTGAGACGCCTGGATTAAATGTTCTTATTACTAACACAGAAAGTTTCCTATCTTAAATATTAATTACATTTACAAATATTAAATCAAAATGTTTTAACCTATTCTTACACTATAATTTTTACATAGAAATATATAAAGTAAAAGTAAAGATGCATGCGAGCAACGAATAAATATAATACAAACTCCTCAAACAAGAAATTAAACGCACATGCAAGTGCTCACAGCATAAAAATATCCGGCGTAACAAAAGCCACAGCCTGCCGCCGGCGCACGCTCAGGGAGCGAGAGGCGCGGCGCAGCGGTGCTCTGTCGATTGAAACAAAGAATTTATACAAATTAAAATTTTAAATGCGCTGAGGTTGCCCCGCATGCTCAGCGGTGCTCGTACGATGCGATGCACTGTTCGCAACCTGGAGGCTGGCGCGGCGGCACATTTTCGCGACTCAAATTTAAATGCTTAATTGATTGAAATATTTTACAAAGATGGCCTACCAGTTTTAATAAATGATAGATTGTGGCTGGATCAAAGAATAAACATAAGTATATAACAACATTGGTTATAATGCAAAAGAGCATATATGTATACAAGTATTCATTCTTATATTAGTGCTAATCTCTTTAAAGCCAGAATCTCTAAAATTAGGATTTCTAGAAAAAGAGTTACTAAAGAAAAAAGAAATAAATTACTACGATAACTTCTAGGATCTTCATTGAACTACGTCGCCGCATCTAAAAATTAAACGCCGCTTGAAGGTCACGGTCCCGGACGCGTCATGCGCGGGGAGCGGACGAGGCGCGGTGCGCTAACGGTCGCAAATAATAAGAATTGGAACAAGTAGTAAGGAGCGATGGACAATTTCTCTAAACCATGCCACGGCCACTCCCCTGAGCGGCGATGCTCAGAGTTGAATACGGGCCGTTCGCAGCCCGGAATGCCAGCGGCATATGCCATATGCTTGAACACGAGCTCTCGGATATAATTAACTACTACAATTTAATAGATGATAAATAGAAAAGAAAATAAAACATAAATGTATGACGACATTATATAATGTAAAAAGAACAACGGCTTATTTGTATACTGGTACCTATACTAAATTAGTGTTAATTACTTAAAAGCTGACCTACCTTGTGGAATTTGTAAAAGAATTACGAAAGAGCACAACTGCCAAAAACAATCAATAGGAATGCGTCGCCGCATCTTAAAATAGACATTACCAGGCCCCGGTCCCTTTGCGGCGGCGCGGGAGCGGGTTGAGGCGGGGGCGACACAGCACGCCATCGGTTGTGAAAGTAGGAATAACAACAAGTTAAGACGGAGCGATGAAAAGTTTAACTGTGCTGTACGATCCTGCAATGCTCAGCGGTGCTCGCCATGATTACGATGCACCGTTCGCAACCCGAAGTTGGCGGCGGTAATTAGATACAAATTTAACTTGATTAATTAATCGAATGTTTGCAAAGCTGGCCTAATATAATTTAATAAAAAAGAAAAATAGCATGATCGTAAAAGAAAATAAACGTAAATATATTGACAACATTATATACAGCAAAAAGCACCAACAACTATTCTTTGTGTACAAGTATCTATTCTATGTTAGTACTCAAGTTCTTAAAGCTAGAATTGATCTTAGGATTTCGAAAAGTTATAACAAAAAAGAAAGAAATTATTACTACGAAAACATAACAACTGAACCGCGTCGCCGCATCTAAAAATAGACACTGCTTGAGGCCCCGGTCCCCGCGGAATGCGCGGGGAGCAGGGCGGGCGGGGCGACGCAGCGCAACTGTCGGTTGTGAAAGCAAAAATATAAACAATAAAAATTTAAATCGGTGCCGTGGTTGCCCCGCATGCCTTCAGCGGTGCTAGTCGTTATACACGGTGCACCGTTCGCATCCCGGAAGGGCGGCGGCACGCATGACACAAATTTAATATGGTTAATTGATTGAGCAAATTTTAATGAATGATGAAATGAAATGACACGTAAATATAAAAATAGTATTTGACAGTTATATTAAAATGGTAAATAATTCTAGGATTTAAAATTGACAAACTGCTCCACCACGCTGACCGAGAGAGAGAGCTACGCCCGCAATCTACTCTGCTGTCACCCCCTCTCATGGCTCGCAAGCGTGGGCAGGATACTGGAGTTCGCGGTGTGATTTATAACATTTTTGTTTTGAACTTTTCATTATGCGCAACACAATTAAAACATTTCGCTGCATTTGAGTGTCTTTACTTGGGCACTCAGCGACTTTGATGGTCGGTGTTTGTTCGGAGCAAATGACCGCTGTACAGTGTGTTCCAGTTGGCGCCCGAATTGAAGGTAATGGTGGCACTGAGGAACGGAGAGAAGCTGGCAACGTGGATCTTCTGATGGTCTACGGCAATCCTTGCCATATCCACCATTTTTCTGTACACTCGGTTCCGCTGATAGAACAGCGTTGTATAAATTTTGTTCTATTGTTTCGCCGAAGCGTAGTTTTAATTATCCCGTTCACTGCCGATTATCTCGCCGAGTTCAGTGTTTTGAACTTTATGATGCATGACGAGATCTTCCGCAGGAGTGTCTTTGAGAGATGCCTTTCAATTATCATGGCCTAAGTCTGCGGACAGGTTCAGCCTTTAATTTCTGATCGCTCTTCTTTAACCGCTGTAACGTATCATCCCTCTGAGTCGGTATCGGAATTCGATCCGGTAATTTATTATCTCGACACATTGATGCGTGCCGGTGCGTAAGATTCGCGGTACGTAATGCTCTTCTGAAGGCTTGTATCACCTCTTGCCTGGTTTTAGCTCGCCACCGTGCTCACGATGATGGCGGGCTTGGTCGCAGGTGGTGGTGCAGGCGTATTGAAGCTGTGGCGCCACCGCCCTGAGTCGTGTTGGAGTGCGGCCGGTCACAGGCCTGAGCGTATGACGACCGAGTTCGCTGAGCTGCGCTGAGATCGCCCCTGAACTGGCCATCTCATCACGCACGCAGGCCACGATGTCAGCCTTTTAGGTCGCTGTCGATGGGTGAGAGCGCAGGTGTGGTTTCTGCATCAGGAGTGATGCTCGCCAACTTAGGCCGCAGCGACGAACTCCGTCGCGGCTAAAGTAATAAGACGTTATGCCTGCTGCCGTGACCGATTTACCCTCAGTCACGGCTTTGTTGATGCATTCAGTTAGTTTGTAGACAACGTTAAAAGGCGTTCACATCGCAGACTTCTTCCACCCCCGCCGGTAGGGCGGGGAGAGGTTATCCGCCGCCGTCGTCCACTGACATCATATCGCTTAAAAGCACTAACTTGAGGGGGAGAGCGGGCCCCAATTTGAAAAAGTTTTATAATAAACCATTTTTGTGTCCCCACTGCACTTTAAAACCAGGAACTAAACACTAACATTAATAAAACAAAAAAGTCTTAAGAAGATTTAAAATTACGTAAACCTTTGTAATCCCATTAACGAAAATAACTGTAACTTAAAAACCATTGTCCAGAAAAAATCCAAATCTGACACAGAAGGATAGGTAGGTGTATCCATCCCAGAATCACAAAAACAGAATATCATGACAGATCGAGCAAGCCGCACGCGTTTGAAGTCTTCAACCCCACAATTATCGCTCTTAAAACTGTCTTCACCCAAAACGGCCTAAAAGCAAACAAACTGTTAACAAACCACAACCACTAATTGTCTCACACCTCTGCGTCTCTTTAACATATAACACGTCCGTCTCTCACCAAACACACCCACCTCGTGACTTTTAAAACACTGAGCGGCTCAGCAACCAAGTGCAAGGAGTGCTGAGCCATGAGACCTGGCTAGGCTAGGCCAGGCCAGGTTCAGGCCAGGCCAGGCCAGGCCAGCCAGGCAGGCTTGTGGCCAGGGTTAGGCCAGGGCCAGGCTTCAGCCCAGGCTAGGCTAGGCCAGGCTTAGGCCAGGGTTAGGTTAGGTTAGGTTAGGCTGAGTCAGGCTAGGCTAGGCTAGGTCAGGCTAGGTCAGGTTAGCCAGGCTAGGCTAGGTTGTAGTTAGGCTAGGCTAGGCTAGGTTGTGGTTAGGCCTAGGCTAGGCTAGGCTAGGCTAGGCTAGGCTAGGTTGTGGGCAATAGGGTTGAAATAGCTAGGCCAGGCTAGGCCAGGCTAGGCTAGGTTAGGTTAGGGCTAGGCTAGGTTGTAGTTGTGGCTAGGTTAGGCCAGGGCCAGGTTAGGGTTAGGTTAGGCTAGGTTTGTATTAGGCTAGGCTAGGTTAGCTAGGCTAGGTTGAAATAGGGTTAGGTTAGGCTAGGCTAGTTAGCCAGTCAGGTTAGGTTAGGCTAGGTTGTGTCAGGTTTAGGCCAGGCCAGGCTAGGCTAGGCTAGCTAGGAATAGGCTTGTGGGTTAGGCTAGGTTAGGCTAGGCTAGGTTAGAAGAAGAATCAGGCCAGGCTTGTGCCCACAGGGGTTTGAAGCCATTAGGCTAGGTTTAGGTTAGGCTAGGGCTAGGTTTAGGCTAGGCTTAGGTTTAGGGTCAGGCTAGGCTAGGCTAGGCTAGGCTAGGTTGTGGCTAGGTTAGGCTTCAGCTAGGTTAGTCAGGTTAGGCTAGGTTAGGTTTAGTTAGGTTAGGTCGTGGCTAGGCTAGGTTTTGAAGTTTGAAGAAGTTAGGGCTTGTGTTTCATTAGGCTAGGCTAGGTTAGGCTTAGGCTGAAGAAATAGGTTGAAGTCAGGGTTGTCAGGTTTGTGTGTCAGGTTGTGGCTAGGCTAGGTTTAGGCTAGGCTAGGCTAGGTTAGGCTAGGCTAGGCTAGGCTAGGTTAGGTTAGGTTAGGTTAGGTTAGGCTAGGTTAGGTCAGGGTTGAAATAGGCTTAGGGTTAGGCCAGGGCTAGGTCAGGCTAGGTTTAGGTTAGCTAGGCCAGGGCCAGGGCCAGGTCAGGGTTAGGCTAGGTTTGAAGCTAGCTAGGTTAGGTTGTGGTTAGGTTAGGCTAGGCTAGGCTAGGCTAGGCTAGGTTAGGCTAGGTTTAGGTCAGGCTTGTATTAGGCTAGGCTAGGTTAGGTTAGGTTAGGTTGAAGAAAGTCAGGTTTAGGTTAGGTTGAAATAGGTCAGTTAGGTTAGGTCGAAGCTAGGTTGTCAGCCATCAGTTGTGTCAGGGAATAGGTCAGGGTTGTGCCCAGGCCAGGGTTAGGTTTAGGTTGAAGAAGAAGAAGCTCAGGGTTGAGGTTGTATTGAAGAAAGGCTAGGCTGAAATGCTTCTGTGGCTTGAAGCTTCAGGCCAGGCCAGGCTCAGGTCAGGCTGAAGCTGGTGGCCAGGCTGTGGCTTGAAGAAATAGGCTGGGCTAGGGCCAGGCTAGGCTAGGTTAGGTTGTGGCTAGGCTACTAGGTCAGGCTGAGGTTTGTAGGGCTAGGCTTAGGTTAGGTTGAATAAAGGTATTAGGTTAGGTTTGTGGTTAGGTTGAAATAGGGTTAGGCCAGGGTTAGTTAGGCTAGGCCAGGCTGAGGCCAGGTTGTGGCCAGGGTTAGGCTGAAATAGGCTCAGGCTAGGCTGAGGTTACAGCCAGGGCCAGGTTAGGTTGTGGCTAGGTTAGAAATAGGCTAGGCTTGAAATAGGCCAGGCCAGGCTAGGTTAGGTTGAAGAATAGGCTAGGTTAGGTTAGGTTAGGTTGTGTTAGGTTAATAGGTTAGGTTAGGCCAGGCTAAGCCAGGCTAGGTTAGGCTAGGTCAGGTCAGGTTTCAGGGTTTAGGCTGAAGCCAGGCTGAAAGAGGCTGTAGGGTTAGCTAGGCTTAGCCAGGGCCAGGCTAGGCTAGGAAGAATAGGCTTGTGTTGTAACAGGCTCAGGCTAGGTTGAAGAACAGTTGAAGCTGTAGGCCAGGTTGGCTAGGTCAGGCTAGGCTAGGTTAGGTTAGGTTGCCTAGGGTTAGGTTAGAAATAGGTTTAGGCTTGAAAGTTAGTTAGGTTTGTATTGAAAGAAGCAGGCTGAAGGTGTCAGGTTAGAAGGGCTGAGGCCAGGCTAGGTTAAATAGGTTAGGTTAGGCTAGGTTAGGTTAGGCTTAGGTTGTGCCAGTCAGCCAGGTTAGTTAGGCTGGGGTTGTGTTGAAATAGGCTAGGTTAGGTTAGGCTAGGTTAGGTTAGGCTAGGTTTCAGGTTCAGGCTAGGTTAGGCTAGGTTGAAGCTAGGTTTGTGGCTTGTTAGGCTAGGCCAGGCTTAGGTTAGGCTTTAGGCCAGGTTAGGTTAGGTTGTGTCAGGCCAGGCTAGGTTGTGTCAGGTCAGGGCTAGGTTTAGGCTAGGCTAGGTTGTATTAGGGGTTAGGGTTGTGTTGGGCTAGGTTAGGCTAGGCAGGGGTTAGGTTGCCAGGTTAGGCTAGGGTTAGCTAGGCTAGGTCAGGCTTGGGAAGCCAGGTTAGGCCAGGCCAGGCTAGGTTAGGCCAGGTTGTGGCCAGGGCCAGGGTTGAGCTAGGTTAGGTTATAAGAAATGAAATAGCCAGGTCAGGTTGTGGTCAGGTTGTGTTTCAGGCTTTCAGGGCCAGGGCTAGGGCTAGGCTAGGTTGTGGCCAGGCTAGGCTGAAAATAGGCCAGGTCAGGGCTAGGCTAGGCTAGGCTAGGCTAGGTTGTGGCTAGGCTAGGGCTTAGGTTGTGGCTAGGCTAGGTTGGGGCTAGGCTAGGCTAGGCTAGGCCAGGGTTGTGGCCAGGCTAGGCCAGGCCAGGCTAGGCTAGGTTGTAGGTTGTGGCCAGGTTAGGCCAGGCTAGGCCAGGCCAGGGTTGTGGCTGAGTCAGGTTAGGCCAGGCTAGGCCAGGCCAGGGGTTGGTGGGTTGAAGCCAGGCTAGGTTAGGCTAGGGCCAGGGCTAGGGCTAGGCTAGGCTAGGCTAGGCTAGGCCAGGTTCAGGTTAGGTTAGCTCTTTTTTTTGTAATGATCCCCATTTGAGGTGGTCTCACATATCTCCGACACAGCACTGTGACTTTTGTGCGCATTTAATAAATGTTTATTATCTTGTATAATTTCTATTTTAATCATCTCTAAAATATACGGCTCTTTCCCCATTATTGCCTTTTATATAATATCTTTTACTTTTCATTTACAAATTCCAGCATTCATCTCTATTATCTACAAAATCACCATACGCCATCCTTTAACTTATATATATATTATAACCATATATTTACCATTATCTCATTTCTAATATTTCTTTGTTACATTTTTTTTTTAAATCTATTAATTGTACTTCACATGTATATATATGGCTAAACTTAATGTATGTAGAATAAACATAGTAGAATACAGTATATAATATATCTGTTCCGTATTGTTTACACACCTTATTTGTTCTTATACTTATTACCTTACAGCTGGTATATTTACAGAAACTAATAAATTTATCCCTAGATCTCTTTATTTCAAAATTTTATGTATATTATTTATACAAATTTTATATCTAGGGTTTCTATCTCCATATCCATTCGCTCTCTGCTGTATATGGAGATTCTGTGATAAGGTGGATCACACCTTCCACCTTCTCATCGTCACAGGCGCACGCAGCACTCTCCTTGCACTTGAATCTGTGCAAGTACTGGAGAACCCGCCGTGCCCTGTCATCACTTGTGTTGTCAGAGTTCATCTGTAGCGTCCTAACTACAGGGCAGTACGCTTCTGATTGGTGTCTGGAAAAAAAAGATCTTTGTTGTGGACCCTGCTTTTCCTCTTTATATCGCCGGTTCCATTCCCGCGATTCCAAGTGGATTTGTCGTTTGACGAATGAGACCGGGATTCTTTATCATAGTCTGATCGTCGTTTCTGGTTTCAGCGCTGCCTCTTTTGGCCAGCATAAAGTCTGCTCTTTCTGCTTCCTCCAATCCGGCATGGGCCTTTTATCCAAAAAAAAGATTTACTTTACCTAATATTGTCGCTTCGAGTGATGTTCTCTTTGCTTTACCGCTAGGGGATGGAGGGAAACGGCCTGTGTAACAGTTTCAAAGAGCTGACCTGAGTCACTATAGATGTTACAGGCTGATGCTGCGTCTTCTAGTGTGTACTCTGTTGCTTCGAGCAGGCTAGTAATTTGCCCTGGTAAACAACAGTGCAAAACTGAAAACCCAATTTTAATTTGGTTTTGATCTCTGTATGCTTCATAACAACCGATAACGCCGCGCCGACTTTACCTTCATAATCTTTGCTCCCATCCGTGAATATCTTTAAGCTGTTGTTGTCAAGGTGTTGGTACACTTGTTCACTCATCCCCAGACATATGAATTGCAGCCCAAGTTGGTCCGCGTGGGGTGTGGTTTCTCTTTAAAACTTTATCCCTGTCTCTATATCCCGATCCCGCACTACCTCGCCGAGAGAACCCCTTCTTGATCCTCATAGGAGTGAGGCCATTCGGATCCTCGTCCAGGGAAGCAGTCCGCGCCAAGGCTGGTCCAGGAAACAAGCCCCAGGTGCCTTAATAATTTTGAACGAAGCCGCGTTGCACTGCGCTGAATCCGTTTCTTCCACACCCACTTTATTTGTTGCCGTTGCCCAGGCGCTTCTGCCGCACATTTCTCATTGTCGGCTCCACCACGGCAACGCAAACGGACCGTAACCACATCGGAGCGAGGCCCCAGTGAACTCTTTGCAGCCTCGGACAGCCGGATCAGGTTTCCGAGCCCACGGCACACATCCTTCACGTGAGTGTTAAACGTTAATTCATCGTCAACTGTGAGGCCGAGCACTTTATCACGGGACAGCCCACCCTTCCCACCCATGCTTAGAGACGGCAAGTCACATTTTAATCCCATTTGTAATTAAGATTGGCTCCTGGTCTGCCGAATTGAGTTTATTCTTGACCCCATCCCCAACATGTTCGAGGGCGGCATCATCCGCCCTGCACTCTGAGCGCCGTGCCACCCGAGAACATCAGGACAACATCGCTCCATGAACGCCCGGGCAACAATTCCATGCAATCCAGCCCTCCCCAGCAGTGGATCCACAGCAAGTTCCAAAACATGGGACCAACTCCACAGAGCCCCTGCACACACCCCTTGTTATTCCTCTGGCCCACTCTGTCCCTTGCACACCCGACGCACCGTCCCATCTCAAGATAGCCGTTCATCAGGCCCCTGTGATCTGTCAAGGCTAGGCTAGGCCAGTTAGGCTAGGCTAGGCCAGGCTTGAAGAGGGCTTAGGCTTGTGGCTAGCTAGGCTAGGCTAGCTAGGCTAGGCTAGGCTAGGTTAGGCTAGGGTTGTATTAGGCTAGGCTAGGCTAGGCCAGTTGTGGCCAGGTTAGGTTAGGCTAGGCTAGGTTAGGCTAGGGTTAGGCTAGGCTCAGGCTAGGTTAGGCCAGGGCTAGGCTAGGCCAGGGTTAGGCTAGGTTAGGTTAGGCTAGGCTGAAGCAGCTAGTTAGGTTGTGGCTAGGTTGAATAGGCTAGGCCAGGGCTAGGCTAGCTAGGTTAGGGCTAGGCCAGGCTTAGGCTAGGCCAGGTTAGGGCTAGGCCAGGTTAGGCTGAGGGCTTCAGGCTAGGCTAGGTTGAAATAGGCTAGGTCAGGTTAGGTTAGGCTAGGCTAGGCTAGCTAGCAGGGGTTGGTTAGGTTAGGTCAGGTTAGGCTAGGTTGGCTAGGTTAGGCTAGGCTAGGCTAGGCTAGGTTAGGCTAGGTTGTATTAGGTCAGGCTAGGCTAGGTTGTGGGGTTTCAGGGTTGTGGTTAGGCCAGGCTAGGTTAGGCCAGGTTAGGTTGGTATTAGGCTTAGGCTTCAGGCTAGGCTAGGTTTCAGGGTTAGGTTAGGCTGAGGGCTATTAGAATAGGCTTAGGCTCAGGTTTGTGGCTAGGTTTAGGTTAGGTTGTAATAGGGTTGTGGGGTTAGGCCAGGGTTAGGTTGGGGTTGGCCAGGGTTAGGCTAGGTTAGGTTTCAGGTTTAGGCTTAGGCTAGGTTGTGTCAGGCTAGGTCAGGTTAGGCTGTATTAGGCTGAATAGGTTAGGTTAGGTTAGCCGGCCAGGGTTAGGCTAGGTTAGTTGTATTAGGTTGTGGTTAGGCTAGGCTAGGTTAGGCTAGGTTGAAGCCAGGCTAGTTAGGCTTTCAGGCTAGGTTAGGCCAGGCTAGGTTAGGCTGTGGGGTTAGGCTAGGTTCAGGGCCAGGTTAGGTTAGGCCAGGCTAGGCCAGGCCAGGCTAGGTTAGGCTAGGTTAGGTTAGGCTAGGTCAGGCTAGGCTAGGCTAGGTTAGGAATAGGCTAGGTTGAAGAAGAAGGGTTAGGTTAGGTTAGGTTAGGTTAGGTTAGGTTAGGCTAGGCTAGGCCAGGTTAGGTTAGGTTAGGCTCAGGGCTAGGCTAGGCCAGGCTAGGTTGTGCTCAGGCTAGGTCAGGTTGTGGCTCAGGCTGGCCAGGCTAGGCTTAGGTCAGGGTCAGGGTTAGGCCAGGCTTAGGCCAGGCTTGAGGTCAGGCTAGGCTAGGTCAGGTTAGGTTAGGCTAGCCAGGTTAGGCTAGGTTAGGCTAGGGTTAGGCTAGGCTAGGGTTGAAGAAGTTAGTCAGGCTTAGGTTGTGGCTAGGCTAGGCCAGGCTAGGTTGAGTTGTGGCTAGGGTTGTGGCTGTGGTCAGGCTAGGTTCAGGCTAGGTTAGGTTGAATAGGTTGTAGGTTGTGGCTTAGGTTGTGTCAGGGTTGTAGCCAGGTTGTGGCTAGTTAGGTTGGTGTCAGGGCTAGGTTAGGTTAGGTTAGGCTAGGTTGTGGCTAGGCTAGGCTAGGCTAGGTTAGGCTAGGTTAGGCTAGGGCGACCCTGTTTTATAGAATCACCTATATCCTCGCGTTATTAAGTCCATGGTATCTCAAACAGTTTTTCTTGTAGTATTTGTGTAGTCTAATCATTGGAGCACCGTTCTCGTGCCGCATTCAGGCCATTTCTACGTTTATAATCGCTTACCTTCAGTTTTATACTTACGTAATTTTAATGGAATTCTAAACATTTTTGTTTCCCTTTTTCGATGCTGTTTTTGCTTTTCGGCCGGTCAGTCCCAGTTCACAAGCATCCAAATCAGGTAAAACCTGTAAGAGAAAAACACACAGAATTAGAAAAAAAACGGCTTTTTCTTTACAGAGCCGAGGTGTAGTGGTGATGTCCTGTTTTATGGAAAACACCGATATCTTTATTAATATTAGAATCTCAAGCAGTCCAAATTTGTTTTATTGGTTCGTTTAACCTTATCGTTAGATGCTCATCTTGTGCCGCATTACGGCCATTTCTAGTTCTAATCTGTTATTTTTAGTTTTATAATTACGTAATTTTATTGCACTCGTATAGAATCACCT
>JAGSMU010000764.1:0-12953 GCA_029286865.1 Teinopalpus imperialis
ATATCCTCGCGTTATTAAGTCCATGGTATCTCAAACAGTTTTTCTTGTAGTATTTGTGTAGTCTAATCATTGGAGCACCGTTCTCGTGCCGCATTCAGGCCATTTCTACGTTTATAATCGCTTACCTTCAGTTTTATACTTACGTAATTTTAATGGAATTCTAAACATTTTTGTTTCCCTTTTTCGATGCTGTTTTTGCTTTTCGGCCGGTCAGTCCCAGTTCACAAGCATCCAAATCAGGTAAAACCTGTAAGAGAAAAACACACAGAATTAGAAAAAAAACGGCTTTTTCTTTACAGAGCCGAGGTGTAGTGGTGATGTCCTGTTTTATGGAAAACACCGATATCTTTATTAATATTAGAATCTCAAGCAGTCCAAATTTGTTTTATTGGTTCGTTTAACCTTATCGTTAGATGCTCATCTTGTGCCGCATTACGGCCATTTCTAGTTCTAATCTGTTATTTTTAGTTTTATAATTACGTAATTTTATTGCACTCGTAAAATTTTATGTCTTCGTATTTCGTGCTGGTTTAGCTCTGGGTAGGTCAGTCCCGGTCACAACCGTTGAATCAAACTGAAACCTGGAAAGAAAAGACTGGCGAAATTAGGAAAAATCGACTTTTTTTCTTTGAAACGCGTTATAGTGGTACAGTCCTGTTTTATAGGAAATCACCTATATCCTCTCGTTATTAAGTCCATAGTATCTCCAAACAATTTTTTCTTGTAGTATTTGTGTAGTCTAATTATTAGACACCGTTCTCGTCACCGCATTCAAGGCCATTTCTAGTTATAATCAGCTTACCTTCAGTTTTATACTTACGTAATTTTAATGGAATTCTAAACATTTTTGTTTCTTCCTTTTCGTGCTGTTTTGCTCTCGGCCGGTCGATTCACAAGCATCAGATCAGGTAAAACCTGTAAGAAAAACACACAGATTGGAAAAAATCGGCTTTTCTAGCTTTAGAGCCGTGGTCTATACCACTATTGGTAAAACCCTGTTTTATAGAAATCATATATCCTCTCGTTATTAAGTCCATGAGTATCTCAAACAGTTTTTTTTTTCTTGTAATTATTTGTGTAGTCTAATCATTAGACACCGTTCTCGTGCATTCAGGCCATTTCTGGATTATAATCTTACCTTCAGTTTTATATTTGCAATTTTATTGCACTTGTAAAAAATTTATTTCCTCGTTTTCGTGCTGGTTTTGCTCTGAATCAATTGATTGGTCAAAACCGTTGAGATCAAGCGAAACCTGGAAAGAAAAGACTGAGAATTAGGAAAAAATCGGCTTTTTCTTTGAAACCGAGGTGTAGTGGTGATGTCCTGTTTTATAGAGTCACCGATATCTTTGTGTATTAGAATCTGAAGCAGTCCAAATTTGTTTTTTATTGCTTAGCATTCGTTTAACCTTATCGTTAGATACTCATCTTGCGCCGCAGTACGGCCATTTCTAGTTCTAATCTGTTATTTTTAGTTTTATAATTACGTGAATTTTATTGCACTTGTAAAATTTTGTAATGTCTTCGTATTTCGTGCTGGTTTTAGCTCTGGGTAGGTCAGTCCAGTCCCGCAACCACGTTGAATCAAGCGAAACCTGGAAAGAAAAGACTGAGAATTAGGAAAAATCGACTTTTCTTTGGGGAAACGCGTTATAGTGGGTACAGCCCTGTTTGTAGGAAATCCACCTATATCCTCTCGTTATTAAGTCCATAGTATCTCCAAACAGTTTTATCTTGCTTAGTATTTGTGTAGTCAATTATTAGACACCGTTCTCGATGCCGCATTCAAGGTCATTTCTAGTTATAATCAACACCTTCGGTTTTATACTTACGTAATTTTTATTAGATTCTAAACATTTTGTTTCTTCCTTTTTCGTGCTGGTGTTTTGCTCTCGGCCGGTCAGTCAGTTCACAAGCATCGAGATCAGGTAAAACCTGTAAGAAAAACTGCGGATGGGAATAGAAATCCACGGGCTTTTTTTGACTAATGGTCTATACCTGTTCTGGTAAACCCTGTTTTACTAGGAAATCACTATACCCTCAACGTTATTAAGGTCTATAAAACCGTCAAACAGTTTTTAGTGGCCGTTAAATCATTCGTACCTAGTTCAGTGTGCATTCAGAATACTTCTGAATTCTGTAACTCTTGTGAACTTGCTAATGGTACATACTTAAAAATTTATTTCTCATTTTTCAGTACGGACACTCTGATCAGTTAGTCCAGTGAAAACTATTCTGAATCGACCAAGAAACTTAGATGAAAAGACTTGAAAATTAGAAAAATCGACTTTTCTGCAAACCGAAAGTTAGTGGTGATATCATATTTTATAGGAATTCTGATATCTTCATACAACCAGAATCTAAGCAGTCAATTTGCTTTATTAGCATTGTTCTTATCATTACCTTCTCATCATAGCATGTTGCAAAGCGTTCTAAATATCTATTCATTTTAGTTTTACCGTAATTTATTTATTGCACTTACTTAAAAATTTTTATTTCTTCAAGTATTTCGTGCTGATTTAGCTCTGGGTAGGAGTCAATTGATTCCCAACCGTTGAATCAGCAAAACCTGGAAAGAAAAAGACTGAGAACAAGAAAAAAATGTTGACTTTTCACTGAAACATGTTATATTAATTTACCTATTTTGCCAAATCCTCTCATCTCATTCTTCAGTCCATAAGTATCTCCGACGAATTTTATCTTGCCAAACCATTTGTAGTCAATTGTGTGAACTTCGTTCTCAGTCATTGAGTCATTTCGTTATAATCTTACCTTCAGTATTATGCTACATAATTTTAATGGAATTCAACATTTTGTTTCTTCCTTTTTAATTCTTTATTTTTTGCTCTCAGCCAGATCAGTCCGATTCTGTATCAGAATAAATTGAAACCATAAAAATACACGAATTAGGAACAAATCGACTTTTTGAAGCTGGTCTCACTATTAGGTAAAACCTGTTTTCGAAATCTTACCTATCTCCGTTATGAAGTCCATAAATATACCAAAACAGGAATTTTTTCTCTTGTAAATATTTGTGTCTAATCGACATTCATTTCTCGATGTACCGCATTCGTTCTAGATTATAAATAAACTTACCTTCAGTTTTACTCTTTACGTAATTTTATTGCTTGTAAAAATTTACATTTCCTCAATTTTTCGTGCTGGTTTTGCTCACTAGAATCAGTCGAATTCCAGGATTGAAACCGTTTGAATCTAATGAGCTTCTGGAATGAAAAGACTGAAGTGGAAAAATCGGCTTTTCTTGAAGCCGAGGTGTAGTGGTGATGTCCTGTTTTGTAAGGAATTCCACCGATATCTTTCGTATATTAATTAAATCAAAACAGATTAAATTTTTTTTTGTTAAGCGTCGTTAACCTTATCGTTAAGATACTCTATCTTGCCTTTCGTATTTTCGGTCTAATCTGTTATTTTACCCCAGTTTTATAATTCGTAATTTTATTGCACTTAAAATTTTCTTCAATATTTCGTGCTGGTTTAGCTTTCAGGTAGTTAGTCCAGTCCACAACCGTTGAATCAAGCTGAAAGCCTGGAAAGAAAAAGACCGAAATTGAAAAAATCATTTTCTTTGGAAACCGAGGGATTTCGTGGTAAGCCCTGTTTGCTTATTCCGTTTAAACATATCGTTTGTAGATGTATAATCTTGCATAGCATTTCGTATTCTAGTTCAATCTGTTGTTTTTAGTTTTATGTTGCATGTTTGTTTTGCTCTTGTAAAATTTTTGTGTTCTTCTGATTTTCGGTTTGCTCCTGGATGGTCAGATCTGGTCCACAACCTTTGAATATAGTGAAATGTGGAAAGACCCAGAGTGAAAAAAATTGAAACTTTTCTTTGAAACAGAGATTGTGTAGTAGGTGTCTGTTTTATGGGAATTCACCGATATCTTTGATATTAGATCTCAGGCGATTAGTTGTTTTTTATTTAGCATTCGTTTAACCTTGTATAGCACTCATCTTGCGCCACTTGACTCGGCATTTCAGTTCAATCTTGTACAGGTTTTATGAATTAATTTTATTGCCTTAAAATTTCTTTTAGCCTTCATTTTTGGTTTAAAACTCTAGGTAGGATCAATTCAGTCCACAGCCGTTGGATAAAACTTGAAATTCTGGAAAAACTGAGAATTAGGAAAAATCGACTTTCTTTTTAGAGAGCGCGTTATAGTGGGTACATTTATGTTTTCGCCAGAAATCACCTATATCTCGTTCTATTAGAATATCCATGTATCTCAAACTAGTTTTTCCTTCATTGTATGGTGTGTGAACACCGTTCTATAATTGCTGCATTCAGGCATTTCTGGATAATCCTTCAGTTTTATGTTTGTAATTTTGTACCTTAAAAGAATATTCCTCGTTTTCATGCTGTTTTATACTCTAGAATCCGGTCGGAAGTCCCGAGTCCCAGAAAACCGTTGAATCAGAACCAGAAACCCTGGAGAAAAGAAAAAGGGGCCCAAAGTGATGGAAAATCAACACCTAACAGGCCAAGGGTGTAGTGGTGATGTCCTGTTTTATAGGAATTCACCGATATCTTTATTAATATTAGAATCTCAAGCAGTCCAAATTTGTTTTTATTGTGGCATTCGTTTAACCTTATCGTTAGATACTCATCTTGCGCCGCATTACGGCCATTTCTAGTTCTAATCCTGTTATTTTTAGTTTTATAATTACGTAATTTTATTGCACTTAGCAAAAATTTTTATGTCTTCGTATTTCGATGCTGGTTTAGCTCTGGGTAAGGTCAGTCGGTCCACAACCGTTGAATCAAGCCAAAGAACCTGGAAGAAAGACTGAAATTAAGGAAAAATCGACTTTTCTTTTAGAAACGCGTTATGAAATTAGAATTTTTAAGCCCTGTTTTATAGGAAATCACCTATATCCTCTCGTTATTAAGTCCATAGTATATCAAACAATTTTTTCTTGTAGTATTTGTGTAGTCTAATTATTAGACACCGTTCTCGTGCCGCATTCAAGGCCATTTCTAGTTATAATCGCTTACCTTCAGTTTATACTTGTAATTTTAATGGAATTCTAAACATTTTGTTTCTTCCTTTTCGTGCTGTTTTTGCTCTCGGCCAGTCAGTCCTAGTTCACAAGCATCAGATCAGGTAAAACAATAAGAAAAACACAGAATTAGGAAAAATCGACTTTTCTTTGAAACCGTGGTCTATACCACTATTGGTAAAACCCTGTTTTATAGGAAATCACCTATATCCTCTCGTTATTAAGTCCATAGTATCTCAAACAGTTTTTCTTGTAGTATTTGTGTAGTCTAATCATTAGACGCCGTTCTCGTGCCGCATTCAGGCCATTTCTAGTTATAATCAGCTTACCTTCAGTTTTATATTTACGTAATTTTATTGCACTTGTAAAAATTATTTCCTCGTTTTCGTGCTGGTTTTGCTCTGAATCGGTCAGTCCCGGTCCAAAACCGTTGAATCAGGCGAAACCTGGAAAGAAAAGACTGAGAATTAGGAAAAATCGACTTTTGAAACCGAGGTGTAGTGGTGATGTCCTGTTTTATAGAATTCACCGATATCTTTATTAATATTAGAATCTCAAGCAGTCAAATTTGTTTTTATTGTAGCATTCGTTTAACCTTATCGTTAGATACTCATCTTGCGCCGCATTACGGCCATTTCTAGTTCTAATCTGTTATTTTTAGTTTTATAATTACGTAATTTTATTGCACTTGTAAAATTTTTATTTCTTCGTATTTCGTGCTGGTTTAGCTCTGGGTAGGTCAGTCCCGGTCCACAACCGTTGAATCAAGCAAGAGCCTGGAAAGACTGAGAATTAGGAAAAATCGACTTTTCTTTGGAAACCGAGAGTTTTAGTGGTAAAGCCCTGTTTTAGCATTCGTTTAACCTTATCGTTAGATACTCATCTTGCATATACGCATTTCGGCCATTTCTAGTTCTAATCTGTTGTTTTTAGTTTTATAATTGCGTAATTTTATTGCTCTTGTAAAATTTTTATTTCTTCGTTTTTCGTGCTGGTTTTGCTCTGGATGGGTCAGTCCCGGTCCACAACCGTTGAATCAGGCGAAATGTGGAAAAGAAAGACTGAGAATTAGGAAAAATCGACTTTTCTTTGAAACCGAGGTGTAGTGGTGATGTCTGTTTTATAGGAATTCACCGATATCTTTATTAAGAATCTCAAGCAGTCAAATTTGTTTTTATTGTAGCATTCGTTTAACCTTATCGTTAGATACTCATCTTGCGCCGCATTACGGCCATTTCTAGTTCTAATCTGTTATTTTTAGTTTTATAATTACGTAATTTTATTGCACTTGTAAAAATTTTTATTTCTTCGTTTTTCGTGCTGGTTTAGCTCTGGGTAGGTCAGTCGGTCCACAACCGTTGAATCAAGCGAAACCTGGAAAGAAAAGACTGAAATTAGGAAAAATCGACTTTTTCTTTGAAACGCGTTATAGTGGTACAGCCCTGTTTTATAGGAAATCACCTATATCCTCTCGTTATTAAGTCCATAGTATCTCCAAACAGTTTTTTCTTGTAGTATTTGTGTAGTCTAATCATTAGACACCGTTCTCATTAACCACTGACTAGGCCATTTCTAGTTATAATCGCTTACCTTCAGTTTTATATTTACGTAATTTTATTGCACTTGTAAAAAATTTATTTCCTCGTTTTTCGTGCTGGTTTTGCTCTGAATCGGTCAGTCCCGGTCCACAACCGTTGAATCAGGCGAAACCTGGAAGAAAAGACTGAGAATTAGGAAAAATCGACTTTTTCTTTGAAACCGAGGTGTAGTGGTGATGTCCTGTTTTATAGAATTCACCGATATCTTTATTAATATTAGAATCTCAAGCAGTCAAATTTGTTTTTATTGTAGCATTCGTTTAACCTTATCGTTAGATCTCATCTTGCGCCGCATTTCGGCCATTTCTAGTTCTAATCTGTTATTTTAGTTTTATAATTACGTAATTTTATTGCACTTGTAAAAATTTTATGTCTTCGTATTTCGTGCTGGTTTAGCTCTGGGTAGGTCAGTCCCGGTCCACAACCGTTGAATCAAGCGAAACCTGGAAAGAAAAGACTGAAATTAGGAAAAATCGACTTTTCTTTGAAACCGAGTTTTAGTGGTAAAGCCCTGTTTTAGCATTCGTTTAACCTTATTGTTAGATACTCATCTTGCGCCGCATTTCGGCCATTTCTAGTTCTAATCTGTTGTTTTTAGTTTTATAATTACGTAATTTTATTGCTCTTGTAAAAATTTTTATTTCTTCGTTTTTCGTGCTGGTTTTGCTCTGGATGGGTCAGTCGGTCCACAACCTTTGAATCAGGCGAAATGTGGAAAAGAAAAGACGAGAATTAGAAAAATCGACTTTTCTTTGATGAGGTGTAGTGGTGATGTCCTGTTTTATAGAATTCACCGATATCTTTGTGTATTAGAATCTCAAGCAGTCAAATTTGTTTTTATTGTAGCATTCGTTTAACCTTATCGTTAGATACTCATCTTGCGCCGCATTACATTACATTTCTGGATTCTAATCTGTTATTTTAGTTTTATAATTACGTAATTTTGTGCACTTGTAAAAATTTTATTTCTTCGTATTTCGTGCTGGTTTAGCTCTGGGTAAGGTCAGTCCCGGTCCACAACCGTTGAATCAAGCGAAACCTGGAAAGAAAAGACTGAGAATTAGGAAAAATCGACTTTTTCTTTGAAACGCGTTATAGTGGTACAGCCCTGTTTTATAGAAATCACCTATATCCTCTCGTTATTAAGTCCATAGTATCTCAAACAGTTTTTTCTTGTAGTATTTGTGTAGTCTAATTATTAGACACCGTTCTCGTGCCGCATTCAGGCCATTTCTGGTTATAATCGCTTACCTTCAGTTTTATACTTACGTAATTTTAATGGAATTCTAAACATTTTGTTTCTTCCTTTTTCGTGCTGTTTTGCTCTCGACGGTCAGTCCCAGTTCACAAGCATCGAATCAGGTAAAACCTGTAAGAAAAACACACAGAATTAGGAAAAATCGACTTTTCTTTGAAACCGTGGTCTATGCACCACTATTAGTGTTAAACCCTGTTTTATAGGAAATCACCTATATCGCGTTATTAAGTCCATAGTATCTCAAACAGTTTTTTCTTGTAGTATTTGTGTAGTCTAATCATTAGACACCGTTCTCGTGCCGCATTCAGGCCATTTCTAGTTATAATCAACTTACCTTCAGTTTTATAATTACGTAATTTTGTGCACTTGTAAAATTTTATTTCTTCGTTTTTCGTGCTGGTTTTGCTCTGAATCGGTCAGTCCCGGTCAAAACCGTTGAATCAGGCGAAACCTGGAAAGAAAAGACTGAAATTAGGAAAAATCGACTTTTTCTTTGAAACCGAGGTGTAGTGGTGATGTCTGTTTTATAGAATTCACCGATATCTTTGTGTATTAGAATCTCAAGCGGTCAAATTTGTTGTTTTTATTGTAGCATTCGTTTAACCTTATCGTTAGATACTCATCTTGCGCCGCATTTCGGCCATTTCTAGTTCTAATCTGTTATTTTAGTTTTATAATTACGTAATTTTGTGCACTTGTAAAGATTTTATTTCTTCGTATTTCTGCTGGTTTAGCTCTGGGTAGGTCCGGTCCCGGTCCACAACCGTTGAATCAAGCGAAACCTGGAAAGAAAAAGACTAGGGAATTAGGAAAAATCGACTTTTTCTTTGGAAACCGAGTTTTAGTGGTAAAGCCCTGTTTTTGGCATTCGTTTAACACTTATCGTTAAAATACTCATCTTGCGCCGCATTTCGGCCATTTCTAGTTCTAATCTGTTGTTTTAGTTTTATAATTACGTGAATTTTATTGCACTTGTAAAATTTTATTTCTTCGTTTTTCGTGCTGGTTTTGCTCTGGATGGGTCAGTCCGGTCCACAACCTTTGAATCAGGCGAAATGTGGAAGAAAGACTGAGAATTGAAAAAATCGACTTTTTCTTTGAACCGAGGTGTAGTGGTGATGTCTGTTTTATAGAATTCACCGATATCCTTTGTGTATTAGAATCTCAAGCGGTCAAATTTGTTTTATTGTAGCATTCGTTTAACCTTATCGTTAAGATACTCATCTTGCGCCGCGGTATTGCATTTCTAGTTATAATCTGTTATTTTTAGTTTTATAATTACGTAATTTTATTGCACTTGTAAAAATTTTTTTATGTCTTCGTATTTCGTGCTGGTTTTAGCTCACAGGTAGGTCAGTCGGTCCATAACAGATCAAAGCAGAACCTGGAAAGAAAAAGACGAAATTAGGAAAAAATCGACTTTTTCTTTGAAACGCGTTATAGTGGTACAATGACCCTGTTTTATAGGAAATCGCCTATATCCTCTCGTTATTAAGTCCATAGTATCTCAAACAGTTTTTTCTTGTAGTATTTGTGTAGTCTAATTATTAGACACCGTTCTCGTGCCGCATTCAGGCCATTTCTAGTTATAATCGCTTACCTTCAGTTTTATGTACGTAATTTTAATGGAATTCTAAACATTTTTGTTTCTTCCTTTTTCGTGCTGTTTTATCTCGGCGGTCAGTCCCAGTTCACAAAGCATCAGATCAGGTAAAACCTGTAAGAAAAACACACAGAATTAGGAAAAATCGACTTTTTCTTTGAAACCGTGGTCTATACCACTATTGGTAAACCCTGTTTTATAGGAAATCGCCTATATCCTCTCCTTATTAAGTCCGTAGTATCTCAAACAGTTTTTTCTTATGGTATTTGTGTAGTCTAATCATTAGACACCGTTCTCGTGCCGCATTCAGGCCATTCTAGTTATAATCAGCTTACCTTCAGTTTTATATTTACGTAATTTTATTGCACTTGTAAAAAAATTATTTCCTCGTTTTTCGTGCTGGTTTTGCTCTGGATCAGAGTCAGTCCGGTCCAAAACCGTTGAATCGAGCGAAACCTGGAAAGAAAAGACTGAGAATTAGGAAAAATCGACTTTTCTTTGAAACCGAGGTGTAGTGGTGATGTCCTGTTTTATAGGAATTCACCGATATCTTTATTAATATTAGAATCTCAAGCAGTCCAAATTTGTTTTATTGTAGCATTCGTTTAACCTTGTCGTTAGACCGCTCATCTTGCGCCGCATTTCGTATTTCTGGATTCTAATCTGTTATTTTTAGTTTTATAATTACGTAATTTTATTGCACTTGTAAAAATTTTATTTCTTCTTATTTCGTGCTGGTTTAGCTCTGGGTAGGTCGATCCCGGTCCACAACCGTTGAATCAAGCGAAACCTGGAAAGAAAAGACTGAGAATTAGGAAAAATCGACTTTTCTTTGAAGCAGCGTTATAATTAATTTGCAGCCCTGTTTTATAGGAAATCACCTATATCCTCGTTATTAAGTCCATAGTATCTCCAAACAGTTTTTCTTGTAGTATTTGTGTAGTCTAATTGTGGGCCTGCGTTCTCGTGCCGCATTCAGGCCATTTCTAGTTATAATCGCTACCTTCAGTTTTATGCTTACGTAATTTTAATGGAATTCTAAACATTTTTGTTTCTTCCTTTTTTCGTGCTGTTTTTGCTCTCGGCCGAGTCAGTCCCAGTTCACAGAAAAGCATCGAATCAGGTAAAACCTGTAAACACACAGAATTAGAAAAAATCGACTTTTCTTTGAATCCGAGGTGTATTGGTGATGTCCTGTTTTATAAAGGAATTCACCGATATCTTTAGTATTAGAATCTCAAGCAGTCCAAATTTGTTTTATTGTAGCATTCGTTTAACCTTATCGTTAGATACTCATCTTGCGCCGCGTACGGCCATTTCTAGTTCTAATCTGTTATTTTTAGTTTTATAATTACGTGAATTTTTATTGCACTTGTAAAAATTTTATTTCTTCGTATTTCGTGCTGGTTTAGCTCTGGGTAGGTAGTCCCGGTCCACAACCGTTGAATCAAGCGAAACCTGGAAAGAAAAGACTGAAATTAGGAAAAATCGACTTTTTTCTTTGAAACGCGTTATAGTGAACAGCCTGTTTTATGAAATCACCTATAATCACTCGTTATTAAGTCCATGGTATCTCCAAACAGTTTTTCTTGTAGTATTTGTGTAGTCTAATTAATTAGACACCGTTCTCGTGCCGCATTCAGGCCATTCTAGTTATAATCGCTTACCTTCAGTTTTATACTTGTAATTTTAATGGAATTCTAAGCATTTTTGTTTCTTCCTTTTCGTGCTGTTTTTGCTCTCAAACCCGGTCAGTCCCAGTTCACAAGCATCGAATCAGGTAAAACCATAAGAAAACACACAGAATTAGAAAAAATCGAGCTTTTTCTTTGAATCCGGTGTAGTGGTGATGTCCTGTTTTATAGGAATTCACCGATATCTTTATTATTAGAATCTCAAACAGTCAAATTTGTTTTATTGTAGCATTCGTTTAACCTTATCATTAGATACTCATCTTGCGCCGCATTACGGCCATTTCTGGATTCTAATCTGTTGTACGAGTTTTATAATTACGTAATTTTATTGCACTTGTAAAAATTTTATTTCTTCGTATTTCGTGCTGGTTTAGCTCTGGGTAGAGTTAGTCCCGGTCCACAACCGTTGAATCAAGCGAAACCTGGAAAGAAAAGACTGAAATTAGGAAAAATCGACTTTTCTTTGAAACGCGTTATAGTGGTACAGCCCTGTTTTATAGGAAATCCACCTATATCCTCTCGTTATTAAGTCCATAGTATCTCCAAACAGTTTTTTTCTTGTAGTATTTGTGTAGTCTAGTGTGGAGACACCGTTCTCGTGCCGCACATTCAGGCCATTTCTAGTTATAATCGCTACCTTCAGTTTTATACTTACGTAATTTTAATGGAATTCTAAACATTTTGTTTCTTCCTTTTTCGTGCTGTTTTGCTCTCGGCCGGTCAGTCCCAGTTCACAAGCATCGAATCAGGTAAAACCATAATAAGAAAACACACAGAATTAGAAAAAATCGACTTTTCTTTGAATCCGAGGTGTATTGGTGATGTCCTGTTTTATAGGAATTCACCGATATCTTTATTAATATTAGAATCTCAAGCAGTCCAAATTTGTTTTATTGTAGCATTCGTTTAACCTTATCGTTAGATACTCATCTTGCGCCGCATTACGGCCATTTCTAGTTCTAATCTGTTATTTTTAGTTTTATAATTACGTAATTTTATTGCACTTGTAAAATTTTATTTCTTCGTATTTCGTGCTGGTTTAGCTCTGGGTAGGTTAGTCCCGGTCCACAACCGTTGAATCAAGCGAAACCTGGAAAGAAAAGACTGAGAATTAGGAAAAATCGACTTTTCTTTGAAACGCGTTATAGTGGTACAGCCCTGTTTTATAGGAAATCACCTATATCCTCGTTATTAAGTCCATAGTATCTCCAAACAGTTTTTCTTGTAGTATTTGTGTAGTCTAATTATTAGACACCGTTCTCGTGCCGCATTCAGGCCATTTCTAGTTATAATCGCTTACCTTCAGTTTTATGCTTACGTAATTTTAATGGAATTCTAAACATTTTTGTTTCTTCCTTTTTCGTGCTGTTTTGCTCTCGGCCGGTCAGTCCCAGTTCACAAGCATCAGATCAGGTAAAACCTGTAAGAAAACACACAGAATTAGAAAAAAATCGCTTGCCTTCAGTTTTATATTTACGTAATTTTATTGCGCTTGTAAAAATTTATTTCCTCGTTTTTCGATGCTGGTTTTGCTCTGAATCGGTCAGTCGGGTCCAAAACCGTTGAATCGAGCGAAACCTGGAAAGAAAAGACTGAGAATTAGGAAAAATCGACATTTCTTTGAAACCGAGGTGTGTGTTGATGTCTGTTTTATAGGAATTCACCGATATCTTTGTGTATTAGAATCTCAAGCAGTCCAAATTTGTTTTTATTGTAGCATTCGTTTAACCTTATCGTTAGATACTCATCTTGCGCCGCATTTCGGCCATCAGTTTTATATT
>JAGSMU010000765.1:0-14252 GCA_029286865.1 Teinopalpus imperialis
TACGTAATTTTTATTGCGCTTGTAAAAATTTATTTCCTCGTTTTTCGATGCTGGTTTTGCTCTGAATCGGTCAGTCGGGTCCAAAACCGTTGAATCGAGCGAAACCTGGAAAGAAAAGACTGAGAATTAGGAAAAATCGACATTTTCTTTGAAACCGAGGTGTGTGTTGATGTCTGTTTATAGGAATTCACCGATATCTTTGTGTATTAGAATCTCAAGCAGTCCAAATTTGTTTTTATTGTAGCATTCGTTTAACCTTATCGTTAGATACTCATCTTGCGCCGCATTTCGGCCATTTCTAGTTCTAATCTGTTATTTTTAGTTTTATAATTACGTAATTTTATTGCACTTGGCAGCAAAAATTTTATTTCTTCGTTTTTCGTGCTGGTTTTGCTCTGGATGGGTCAGTCCGGTCACAACCGTTGAATCAGAAAAGCGAAACCTGGAAAGAAAAGACGAGAATTAAGGAAAAAATCGACTTTTCTTTGAAGCGTTATAATTAGGTACAGCCCTGTTTTATAGAAATCCACTATATCCTCTCGTTATTAAGTCCATAGTATCTCCAAACGGAACAGTATTTGTGTAGTCTAATTATTAGACACCGTTCTCGTGCCGCATTCAGGCCATTTCTAGTTATAATCGCTTACCTTCAGTTTTATACTTACGTAATTTTAATGGAATTCTAAACATTTTTGTTTCTTCCTTTTTCGTGCTATTTTTGCTCGGCGGTCAGTCCCAGTTCACAAGCATCGAATCAGGGCAAACCCTAAAACAAAACACACAGGAGTAGAAAAAATCGACTTTTCTTTGAAACCGAGTGTAGTGGTGATGTCCTGTTTTATAGGAATTCACCGATATCGCTGTTAATATCAGAATCTTGAAGCAGATCCAAATTTGTTTTTATTGTAGCATTCGTTTAACGTTGTCGTTAGATACTCATCTTTACGCCGCATTTCGGCCATTTCTGAGTTAATCTGTTATTTTTAGTTTTATAATTACGTAATTTTATTGCACTTGTAAAATTTTATTTCTTCGTATTTCGTGCTGGTTTAGCTCTGGGTGGATCGGTCAGTCCACAACCACGTTGAATCAAGCGAAACCTGGGAAGAAAAGACTGAAATTAGGAAAAAATCGACTTTTCTTTGAAACCGAGGTGTAGTGGTGATGTCTTGTTTTGCATGAAATCACGGATATCCTCTCGTTATTAAGTCATGGTAATCTCCAAACAGTTTTTCTTGTAGTATTTGTGTAGTCTAATTATTAGACACCGTTCTCGTGCCGCATTCAGGCCATTTCTAGTTATAATCGCTTGCATTTAGTTTTGCTCTTACGTGTTTTATTAGATTCCTAAGCATTTTTGTTTCTTCTTTTTCGTGCTGTTTTGCTCTCGGCGGTCAGTCCCAGTTCACAAGCATCAGATCAGGTAAAACCTGTAAAACACAGAATTAGAAAAAATGTTTTTTCTTTGAAACCGAGATTGTAGTGGTGATGTCCTGTTTTATAGGAATTCACCGATGTCTTTGATAATCAGAATCTCAAGCAGTCCAAATTTGTTTTTATTGTAGCATTCGTTTAACGTTATCGTTAGATACTCATCTTGCCGCATTCGGCCCATTTTCTAGTTCTAATCTGTTATTTTTAGTTTTATAATTACGTAATTTGGCCACTTGTAAAAATTTTATTTCTTCGTATTTCGTGCTGGTTTAGCTCTGGGTAGGTCAGTCGGTCACACAACCGTTGAATCAAGCGAAACCTGGAAAGAAAAGACTGAAATTAGGAAAAAAATCGACTTTTTCTTTGGAAACGCGTTATAGGGGTACAGCCCCGCGTTTGTGAAATCACCTATATCCTCTCAATTATTCAGAAGTCCATAGTATCTCCAAACAGTTTTTCTTGTAGTATTTGTATGAATTCAATTGTGGAGCACGTTCTCGATGCCGTTGGGGCCATTTCTAGTTATAATCGCTTACTTTGGTGCATACTTACGTAATTTTAATGGAATTCTAAACATTTTTGTTTCTTCCTTTTTCGTGCTATTTTTAATCTCGGCCGGTCAGTCCCAGTTCCTGAAGCATCGAATCAGGTAAAACCTGTAAGAAAAAACACACAGAATTAGGAAAAAATCGACTTTTTCTTTGAAACCGTGGTCTATACCACTATTGGTAAAAGCCCTGTTTTATAGAAATCACCTATATCCTCGCGTTATTAAGTCCTTAGTATCTCAAACAGTTTTTTTCTTGTAGTATTTGGCGGTCTAATCATTAGACACCGTTCTCATTCACCGCATTCAGGCCATTTCTAGTTATTATCGCTTACCTTCAGTTTTATATTTACGTGAATTTTTATTGCACTTGTAAAAAATTATTTCCTCGTTTTCGTGATGGTTTTGCTCTGAATCGGTCGTCGGTCCAAAACCATTGAATCAAACGAAACCTGGAAAGAAAAGGCGAGAATTAAGGAAAATCGACTTTTCTTTGAAACCGGGTGTAGTGGTGATGTCCTGTTTGTAGAGGAATTCACCGATATCTTTGTGTATTAGAATCTCAAGCAGTCAAATTTGTTTTTTAATGTAGCATTCGTTTAACCTTATCGTTAAAGATACTCATCTTGCGCCGCATTTCGGCCATTTCTAGTTCTAATCTGTTATTTTTAGTTTATAATTACGTAATTTTATTGCACTTGTAAAAATTTATTTCTTCGTATTTCGTGCTGGTTTGGCTCTGGGTAGGTCAGTCAGTCCACAACCGTTGAATCAAGCGAAACCTGGAAAGAAAAGACTGAAGTGGAAAAAAATCGACTTTTCTTTGAAACCGAGTTTTAGTGGTAAAGAGCCCTGTTTTAGCATTCGTTTAACCTTATCGTTAGATACTCATCTTGTGCCGCATTTCGGCCATTTCTAGTTCTAATCTGTTGTTTTTAGTTTGCAATTACGTGAATTTTGTACTTGTAAAATTTTATTTCTTCGTTTTTCGTGCTGGTTTTGCTCTGGATAAGGTCCAGTCCGGTCTGAAAACGCTTTGAATCAGGCGAAATGTGGGAGAAGACTGAAATTAGAAAAAATCGACTTTTCTTTGAAACCGAGGTGTAGTGGTGATGTCTGTTTTATAGGAAATCACGGATATCTCGTTATTAAGTCCATAGTAATCATCCAAGCAGTTTTTCTTGTAGTATTTGTGTAGTCTAATTTAGTAGACACCGTTCTCGATGCCGCATTCAGGCCATTTCTAAGATTATAATCGCTACCTTCAGTTTTATACTTACGTAATTTTAATGAATTCACAAACATTTTTGTTTCTTCCTTTTTCGTGCTGTTTTGCTCTCGACCGGTCAGTCCCAGTTCACAAGCATCGAATCAGGTAAAACCTGTAAGAAAACACACAGAATTAGAAATCGACTTTTTCTTTTTGAAACCGAGGTGTAATTAGTGATGTCTTTTCATTTTATAAATTCACCGATATCTTTAATGTATTAGAATCTCAAGCAGTCCAAATTTGTTTTTATTGCTTGGCATTCGTTTAACCTTATCGTAGATACTCATCTTGCGCCGCATTTCAGCCATTTCTAGTTCTAATCTGTTATTTTAGTTTTATAATTACGTAATTTTATTGCAATTGTAAAAATTATTTCCTCGTTTTCGTGCTGGTTTTGCTCTGGGTAGGTCGGTCCGGTCCACAACCGTTGAATCAAGCGAAACCTGGAAAGAAAAGACTGAGAATTAGGAAAAATCGACTTTTCTTTGAAACCGCGTTATAGTGGTACAGCCCTGTTTTATAGGAAATCACCTATATCGTTATTAAGTCCATAGTATCTCCAAACAGTTTTTTTTCTTGTAGTATTGCGTAGTCTAATTATTGAACACCGTTCTCGTGCCGCATTCAGGCATTTCTAGTTATAATCAACTTACCTTCAGTTTTATACTTACGTAATTTTATTGATTTCTAAACATTTTTGTTTCTTCCTTTTTCGTTCTGTTTTTGCTCTCGGCCGGTCGGTCAGTTCACAAGCATCGAATCCAGTGAAACCTGAAAAATCGACTTTTCTTTGAAACCGAGGTGTAGTGGTGATGTCCTGTTTTATAAATTCACCGATATCTTTGTGTATTAGAATCTCAAGCAGTCCAAATTTGTTTTTTTATTGTAGCGCATTCGTTTAACCTTATCGTTAGATACTCATCTTGCGCCGCATTGCGGCCGTTTCTGGATTCTAATCTGTTATTTTAGTTTTATAATTACGTAATTTTATTGCACTTGTAAAAATTTTATTTCTTCGTATTTCGTGCTGGTTTTGATCTGGGTAGGTCGGTCGGTCCACAACCGTTGAATCGGCGAAACCTGGAAAGAAAAGACTGAGTAGGAAAAAATCGACTTTTCTTTGAAACCGAGTTTAGTGGTAAAGCCCTGTTTTAGGAAATCACCTATATCCTTGCGTTATTAAGTCCATAGTATCTCCAACAGTTTTTTTTCTTGTAGTATTTGTGTAGTCTAATCATAAGACTACCGTTCTCGTGCCGCATTCAGTTCATTCTAGTTATAATCGCTTACGCCTTCAGTTTTATATTTACGTAATATTATTGCACTTGTAAAAATTTTATTTCTTCGTATTTCGTGCTGGTTTAGCTCTGGGTAAGTCAGTCAGTCCACAACCAGAATCAAGCGAAACCTGGAAAGAAAAAAGACTGAAATTAGGAAAAAATCGACTTTTCTTTGAAACCGTGAAGGTCTATACCTGTTGGTAAGCTGTTTTATGAAATCACCTGCCATCCTCGTTATTAAGTCATAGTATCTCAAACAGTTTTTTCTTGTAGTATTTGTGTAGTCTAATCATAAGACACCGTTCTCGTGCCGCATTCAGTTCATTTCTAGTTATAATCGCTTACCTTCAGTTTTATATTTGGCGTAATTTTATTGCACTTGGCAAAAATTATTTCCCCGTTTTCGTGCTGGTTTTGCTCTGGGTAGGTCAGTCCCGGTCCACAACCGTTGAATCAAGCGAAACCTGGAAAGAAAAAGACGAAATTAGAAAAAATCGACTTTTCTTTGAAACCGTGGTCTATACCACTATTAGGCCAAAAACCCTGTTTTATAGAAATCACCTATATCATCGTTATTAAGTCCATAGTATCTCGACAGTTTTTTCTTGTAGTATTTGTGTAGTCTAATCCTTAAGACACCGTTCTCGTGCCGCATTCAGTTCATTCTAGTTATAATCCTTACCTTCAGTTTTATATTTACGTAATTTTATTGCGCCGTAAAAATTATTTCCCCGTTTTCGTGCTGGTTTTGCTCTGGGTAGGTCGGTCGGTCCGCAACCGTTGAATCAAGCGAAACCTGGAAGAAAAGACTTCGAGAATTAGGAAAAAATCGACTTTTCTTTGAAAACGCGTTATGATGAAGTACAGCCCTGTTTTATAGAAATCACCTATATCCTCTCGTTATTAAGTCCGCCATTATCTCCAAACAGTTTTTTCTTGTAGTATTTGTGGCCAGTCTAATTATTAGACACCGTTCTCGTGCCGCATTCAGGCCATTTCTAGTTATAATCGCATACCTTCAGTTTTATACTTACGTAATTTTAATGGAATTCTAAACATTTTGTTTCTTCCTTTTTCGTGCTGTTTTGCTCTCGACCGGTCAGTCCTAGTTCACAAGCATCAGATCAGGTAAAACCTGTAGAAAAACACACAGAATTAAGAAAAAAATCGACTTTTCTTTGCAGAAGAGCCGAGGTGTAGTGGTGATGTCCTCCGTTTTACCGAAGATTCACCGATATCTTTTAATGTATTAGAATCTCAAGCAGTCCAAATTTGTTTTCTATTGTAGCATTCGTTTCTTATCGTTAGATGCTAAATGCTTGCGCCGCATTGCGTAGTTTCTAGTTCTAATCTGTTATTTTTAGTTTTATAATTACGTAATTTTATTGCTTGTAAAGTTTTTATTTCTTCGTATTTCGTGCTGGTTTAGCTCTGGGTAGGTCAGTCCGGTCCACAACCGTTGAATCAAGCGAAACCTGGAAAGAAAAGACTGAGGAATTAGGAAAAAATCGACTTTTCTTTGAAACCGCGTTATAGTGGTACGAAAGCCCTGTTTTATAGGAAATCACCTATATCCTCTCGTTATTAAGTCCGCAAGTATCTCAAACAGTTTTTTCTTGTAGTATTTGTGTAGTCTAATCATTAGACACCGTTCTCGTGCCGCATTCAGTTCATTTCGTTATAATCGCTTACCTTCAGTTTTATATTTACGTAATTTTATTGCGCTTGTAAAAATTATTTCCTCGTTTTCGTGCTGGTTTTGCTCTGGGTAGGTCGGTCGGTCCGCAACCGTTGGATCAAGCGAAACCTGGAAAGAAAAGACTGAAAATTAAGGAAAATCGGCTTTTTCTTTGAAACAGCGTTATAGTGGTACAGCCCTGTTTTATGGAAATCACTACTCTCGTTATTAAGTCCTTGGTATCTCCAAACAGTTTTTTTTTCTTGTAGTATTTGTGTAGTCTAATTAGTAGACACCGTTCTCGTGCGCATTCAGGCCATTTCTAGTTATAATCGCTTACCTTCCAGTTTTATACTTACGTAATTTTAATGGAATTCTAAACATTTTATTTCTTCCTTTTTCGTGCTGTTTTGCTCTCGGCCGGTCAGTCAAGTTCTGAAGCATCGAATCAGGTAAAATCTGTAAGAAAAACACAGAATTAGAAAAATCGATTTTCCTTTGAAACCGAGGTGTAGTGGTGATGTCCTGTTTTATAGGAATTCACCGATATCTTTGGCATTAGAATCTCAAGCAGTCCAAATTTGTTTTATTGTAGCATTCGTTTAACCTTATCGTTAGATACTCATCTTGCGCCGCATTTCGGCCATTCTGGATTCTAATCTGTTATTTTTAGTTTTATAATTACGTAATTTTATTGCATTTGTAAAAAATTTTTATTTCTTCGTATTTCGTGTTGCTGGTTTAGCTCTGGGTAGGTCAGTCCCGGTCCCTGACCGTTGAATCAAGGCAGAGCCTGGAAAGAAAAGACTGAGAATTAGGAAAAAATCGGCTTTTGCTTTGAAACCGCGTTATAGTGGTACAGCCCTGTTTTATAGGAAATCACCTATATCCTCCTCGTTATTAAGTCCATGAGTATCTCCCAGAACAGTTTTTTCTTGTAGTATTTGTGTAGTATCATTAGACACCGTTCTCGTGCCGCATTCAGTTCCATTTCTAGTTATAATCGCTTTCCTTCAGTTTTATATTTACGTAATTTTGTGCACTTGTAAAAAATTTATTTCCTCGTTTTCGTGCTGGTTTTATCTGGGTAGGTCAGTCCCGGTCACAACCACCGTTGAATCAAAGCAGAAACCTGGAAAGAAAAGACTGAGAATTAGGAAAAATCGACTTTTCTTTGAAACCGAGTTTTAGTGAGTAAAGCCCTGTTTTAGCATTCGTTTAACTTATATCGTTGAATGCTCATCTTGCATACATTTCGGCCATTTCTAGTTCTAATCTGTTATTTTTAGTTTTATAATTACGTAATTTTATTGCATTTGTAAAATTTTATTTTCTTCAAACGTGCTGGTTTAGCTCTGGGTAGGTCAGTCCCGGTCCACAACCGTTGGAATCAAGCGAAACCTGGAAAGAAAAGACTGAGAATTAGGAAAAATCGACTTTTTCTTTGAAAACGAGTTTTGAGTGGTAAAGCCCTGTTTTAGCATTCGTTAACCTTATCGTTAGATACTCATCTTGCGCGCCGCATTTCGGCCATTTCTAGTTCTAATCTGTTATTTTTAGTTTTATAATTACGGCGAATTTTATTGCACTTGTAAAATTTTATTTCTTCGTATTTCGTGCTGGTTTAGCTCTGGGTAGGTCAGTCCCGGTCCACAACCGTTGAATCAAGCGAAACCTGGAAAGACTGAAATTAGGAAAAAATCGGCTTTTTCTTTGAAAAAGCGTTATGATGGTAAAGCCCTGTTTTATAGGAAATCACCTATATCCTCTCGTTATTAGAGTCATAGTATCTCCAAACAGTTTTTCTTGTAGTATTTGTGTAGTCTAATCATTGGAGCCACCGTTCTCGTGCCGCATTCAGTTCATTTCTGGATTATAATCGCTTTCCTTCAGTTTTATATTTACGTAATTTTATTGCACTTGTAAAAATTTATTTCCTCGTTTTCATGCTGGTTTTGCTCTGGAGTAGGTCGAAGTCGGTCCACAACCGTTGAATCAAGCGAAACCTGGAAAAGGGCGGTGCAAGGAAAAATCGACTTTTTCTTTGAAACGGCGTTATAGTGATACAGCCCTGTTTTATAGAAATCACCTATATCCTCTCGTTAATGAAGTCCTGGTATCTCCAAACAGTTTTTCTTGTAGTATTTGTGTAGTCTAATTATTAGACACCGTTCTCGTGCCGCATTCAGGCCATTTCTAGTTATAATCGCTTACCTTCCGTTTATGCTTACGTAATTTTAATGGAATTCACAAACATTTTGTTTCTTCCTTTTTCGTGCTGTTTTTGCTCTCGGCCGGTCAGTCCCAGTTCACAAGCATTGAATCAGGTAAAACCTGTAAGAAAAACACACAGAATTAGAAAAAATCGACTTTTTCTTTGAAACCGAGGTGTAGTGGTGATGTCTGTTTATAGGAATTCACCGATATCTTTGTGTATTAGAATCTCAAGCAGTCCAAATTTGTTTTTATTGTAGCATTCGTTTAACCTTATCGTTAGATACTCATTTTGCGCCGCATTTCGGCCATTTCTAGTTCTAATCTGTTATTTTTAGTTTTATAATTACGTAATTTTATTGCACTTGTAAAAATTTATTTCCTCGTTTTCGTGCTGGTTTTGCTCTGGGTAGGTCAGTCGGTCCACAACCGTTGAATCAAGCGAAACCTGGAAAGAAAGACTGAGAATTAGGAAAAATCGACTTTTTCTTTGAAACCGAGTTTTAGTGGTAAAGCCCTGTTTTAGCATTCGTTTAACCTTATCGTTAGATACTCATCTTGCGCCGCATTTCGGCCATTTCTAGTTCTAATCTGTTATTTTTAGTTTTATAATTACGTAATTTTATTGCATTTGTAAAATTTTTATTTCTTCGTATTTCGTGCTGGTTTGGCTCTGGGTAGGTCAGTCCCGGTCCACAACCGTTGAATCAAGCGAAACCTGGAAAGACTGAAAATTAGGAAAAATCGACTTTTTCTTGAAAAGCGTTATAGTGTAAAGCCCCTGTTTATGAAATCACCTATATCCTCTCGTTATTAAGTCCATAGTATCTCCAAACAGTTTTTCTTGTAGTATTTGTGTAGTCTAATCATTAGACACCGTTCTCGATGCCGCATTCAGTTCATTTCTAGTTATAATCGCTTTCCTTCAGTTTTATATTTACGTAATTTTATTGCACTTGTAAAAATTTATTTCCTCGTTTTCATGCTGGTTTTGCTCTGGGTAGGTCGGTCCCGGTGCAACCGTTGAATCAACGAAACCTGGAAAGAAAGACTGAAATTAGGAAAAATCGACTTTTTCTTTGAAGCAGCGTTATAGTGATACAGCCCTGTTTTATAGGAAATCACCTATATCCTCTCGTTATTAAGTCCATAGTATCTCCAAACAGTTTTTTTTCTTGTATTAGTATTTGTGTAGTCTAATTATTAGACACCGTTCTCGTAACCGCATTCAGTCCATTTCTGGATTATAATCGCTTACCTTCCAGTTTTATACTTACGTAATTTTAATGGAATTCCAGCCGTTTTAAACAATACTTTTTTTCGTGCTGTTTTTGCTCTCGGCAGTCAGTCCCAGTTCACAAGCATTGAATCAGGTAAAACCTGTAAGAAAAACACACAGAATTAGAAAAAATCGACTTTTTCTTTGAAACCAGTGTAGTGGTGATGTCCTGTTTTATAGGAATTCACCGATATCTTTGTATAGTAGAATCTCCAAGCAGTCCAAATTTGTTTTTATTGCTTGGCATTCGTTTAACCTTATCGTTAGATACTCATTTTGCGCCGCATTTCGGCCATTTCTGGATTCACAATCTGTTATTTTTAGTTTTATAATTACGTAATTTTATTGCACTTGTAAAAATTTATTTCTCGTTTTCGTGCTGGTTTTGCTCTGGGTAGGTCAGTCGGTCCACAACCGTTGAATCAACGAAACCTGGAAAGAAAAGGAGCCTTTGAAATTAGGAAAAATCGACTTTTTCTTTGAAACCGAGTTTTAGTGGTAAAAAGCCCTGTTTTGGCATTCGTTTAACCTTATCGTTAGATACTCATCTTGCGCCGCATTTCGGCCATTTCTAGTTCTAATCTGTTATTTTTAGTTTTATAATTACGTAATTTTATTGCGTTTGTAAAATTTTTTGTTTCTTCGTATTTCGATGCTTGGTTTTAGCTCTGGGTAGGTCAGTCCGGTCCACAACCGTTGAATCAACGAAACCTGGAAAGAAAGACTGAGAATTAGGAAAAATCGACTTTTTCTTTGAAACCGAGTTATAGTGGTACAGCCCTGTTTTATGGGAAATCACCTATATCCTCGTTATTAAGTCCATAGTATCTCCAAACAGTTTTTCTTGTAGTATTTGTGTAGTCTAATCATGAGACACCGTTCTCGTGCCGCATTCAGGCCATTTCTAGTTATAATCGCTTACCGTCAGTTTTATACTTACGTAATTTTAATGGAATTCTAAACATTTTGTTTCTTCCTTTTTCGTGCTGTTTTTGCTCTCGGCGGTCAGTCCCAGTTCACAAGCAACGAATCAGGTAAAACCTGTAAGAAAAACACACAGAATTAGGAAAAAATCGACTTTTTCTTTGAAACCGTGGTCTATACCACTATTGGTAAAGCCCTGTTTTATAGGAAATCACCTATATCCTCACGTTATTAAGTCCATAGTATCTCAAACAGTTTTTCTTGTAGTATTTGTGTAGTCTAATCATTAGACACCGTTCTCGTGCCGCATTCAGTTCATTTCTAGTTATAATCGCTTTCCTTCAGTTTTATTTTTACGTAATTTTATTGCACTTGTAAAAATTTTATTTCATCGTTTTTCGTGCTGGTTTTGCTCTGGGTAGGTCAGTCGGTCCACAACCGTTGAATCAAGCGAAACCTGGAAAGAAAAGACTGAGAATTAGGAAAAATCGACTTTTTCTTTGAAACCGCGTTATAGTGATACAGCCCTGTTTTATAGGAAATCACCTATATCCTCTCGTTATTAAGTCCATAGTATCTCCAAACAGTTTTTCTTGTAGTATTTGTGTAGTCTAATTGTGGGCACCGTTCTCGTGCCGCATTCAGTTCATTTCTAGTTATAATCGCTTTCGCTGGTTTTATATTTACGTGAATTTTATTGCGCTTGTAAAAATTTATTTCCTCGTTTTTCGTGCTGGTTTTGCTCTGGGTAAGGTCAGTCGGTCCACACAAACGTTGAATCAAGCCCGAAACCTGGAAAGAAAAGACTGAAATTAGGAAAAATCGACTTTTTCGCTGAAAACGCGTTATAGTGGTACAACCCTGTTTTATAGGAAATCACCTATATCCTCTCGTTATTAAGTCCATAGTATCTCCAAACAGTTTTTCTTGTAGTATTTGCGTAGTCTAATTATTAGAAACCGTTCTTGTGCCGCATTCAGGCCATTTCTAGTTATGTCCGCTTACCTTCCGGTTTTATGCTTACGTAATTTTAATGGAATTCTAAACATTTTGTTTCTTCGTATTTCGTGCTGGTTTTGCTCTGGGTAGGTCAGTCGGTCCACAACCGTTGAATCGAAGCGAAACCTGGAAAGAAAAGACTGAAATTAGGAAAAATCGACTTTTCTTTGAAACGAGTTATAGTGAATTTTAGCCCTGTTTTATAAGGAAATCACCTATATCCTCCGTTATTAAGTCCATAGTATCTCAAACAGTTTTTCTTGTAGTATTTGTGTAGTCAATCATTAGACACCGTTCTCGTGCCGCATTCAGTTCATTTCTAGTTATAATCGCTTTCCTTCAGTTTTATTTTTGCGTAATTTTATTGCGCGTAAAAAAAAAATTATTTCCTCGTTTTTCGTGCTGGTTTTGCTCTGGGTAAGGTCAGTCGGTCACAACCGTTGAATCAAGCCCGAAACCTGGAAGAAAAGACTGAGAATGGAAAAATCGACTTTTTCTTTGAAACGGCGTTATAGTGATACAGCCCTGTTTTATAGAGTACCTATATCCTCGTTATTAAGTTCATAGTATCTCCAAACAGTTTTTTCTTGTAGTATTTGTGTAGTCTAATTATAAGACACCGTTCTCGTGCCGCATTCAGTTCATTTCTAGTTATAATCGCTTACCTTCAGTTTTATATTTACGTAATTTTGTTGCGCGTAAAAATATTTCCTCGTTTTTCGTGCTGGTTTTGCTCTGGGTAGGTCGGTCGATCACAACCGTTGAATCAAGCGAAGCCTGGAAAGAAAGACGAAATTAGGAAAAAATCGACTTTTTCTTTGAAAAAGCGTTATAATCAATTACAGCCCTGTTTTATAGGAAATCACCTATATCCTCTCGTTAGTATTAAAGTCCATGAAGTATCTCCAAACAGTTTTTTCTTGTAGTATTTGGTGTGATACAATTATTAGACACCGTTCTCGTGCCGCATTCAGGCCATTTCTGGTTATAATCGTTTACCTTCGGTTTATGCTTACGTAATTTTAATGGAATTCTAAACGTTTTGTTTCTTCCTTTTTTCGTGCTGTTTTTGCTCTCGGCGGTCAGTCCCAGTTCACAAGCATTGGATCAGGTAAAACCTGTAAGAAAAACACACAGAATTAGAAAAATCCGACTTTCTTTGAAACCGAGGTGTAATTAATTTGATGTCCTGTTTATAGGAATTCGCAGTATCTTTATTAGAATCTCCAAGCAGCCCAAATTTGTTTTTATTGTAGCATTCGTTTTAACCTTATCGTTAGATACTCATCTTGCGCCGCATTTCGGCCATTTCTAGTTCTAATCTCTGTTTATTTTTAGTTTTATAATTACGTAATTTTGTGCATTTGTAAAAATTTATTTCTTCGTATTTCGTGCTGGTTTAGCTCTGGGTAGAGTCAGTCCCGGTCACAACCGTTGAATCAAACGAAACCTGGAAGAAAAGACTGAGAATTGGAAAAAATCGACTTTTTCTTTGAAACCGTGTTATAGTGGTACGGCCCTGTTTATAGGAAATCACCTATATCCTCGCGTTATTAAGTCCATAGTATCTCAAACAGTTTTTCTTGTAGTATTTGTGTAGTCTAATCATTAGACACCGTTCTGTGCATTCAGTTCATTTCTAGTTATAATCGCTTACCTTCAGTTTTATATTTACGTAATTTTATTGCACTTGTAAAAATTTATTTCCTCGTTTTTCGTATGGTTTTGCTCTGGGTAGGTCAGTCGGTCCACAACCGTTGAATCAAGCGACTTTATGGTGAGGCGCGCCCTCGGCGACGTGCGTGATTTAGCGATACTTTAACGACGTGGCGAAGACAAAGCTCGCGCCGAAAGCAATACGCGTTAATTAAACGGACGCTATTGAACGTCTGACCGTGTATAATAGCGGAGACGTCGCCCGACACAGTTTAATATTTCGACGACATGCACCGCTCGGCGCTTCGTCTAATATATGTATGTACGACTGCAGGTATGTGTATCCGCGTAACATCTTTGTCGTGTCGAAACACGCCGAAGTGATTTATATTAGGTGGTTGTTATATATTTTTATTGAATAATGTCCCCGGAACTTGACTGAGGTTGTGTGTGTGGTATTGTTTTTTTTGTTTTACAATTTTATGTATTTTGAACAAGCAAAACCATGAAATAAAAGAATAAAGGAATAATCAATATCTAATATTATATTCATAAACCAATTAATTAAATAAATAAATATGACGCGTGTTCGCGTATCGAAACATTTGAAAATTATTACAAGTCCACATCGGTACGTGCGTTCGCGTATCGGATTGAAATTTAATTTTTACAAGTTCATATCGATACCGGTGTACGCGTACAGATATCTATTACTGCACATCATTGTAATGTTTTGTTCGTTCGTTCATTTGAACTATTTCCTGTTTCGTGTCCTTAAATGGACGCGTATTTCGCGTATCAGAAACATTTGAAAATTTTACAAGTCCACATCGGTGTGTAATATTGAAAAATATATATCCTGAAGTCCATATAGTTAATTTGACCTATTGATATATTATAATTTTATAACATTCAAAGTGGCGAACAGGCGCACGCATTGATCGGTTGACGGCCCATAGGCGCGCCCTCGG
>JAGSMU010000766.1:0-14789 GCA_029286865.1 Teinopalpus imperialis
CGACGTGCGTGATTTAGCGATACTTTAACGACGTGGCGAAGACAAAGCTCGCACGCCAAAGAAAGCAATACCGCGTTAATTAAACGGACGCTATTGAACGTCTGACCGTGTATAATAACGGAGACGTCGCCCGACACAGTTTAATATTTCGACGACATGCACCGCTCGGCGCTTCGTCTAATATATGTATGTACGACTGCAGGTATGTGTATCCGCGTAACATCTTTGTCGTGTCGAAACACGCCGAAGTGATTTATATTAGGTGGTTGTTATATATTTTATTGAATAATGTCCCGGAACTTGACTGAGGTTGTGTGTGTGTGTTTTTTGTTTTACAATTTTATGTATTTTGAACAAGCAAAACCATGAAATAAAGAATAAAGGAATAATCAATATCTAATATTATATTCATAAACCAATTAATTAAATAAATAAATATGACGCGTGTTCGCGTATCGAAACATTTGAAAATTATTACAAGTCCACATCGGTACGTGCGTTCGCGTATCGGATTGAAATTTAATTTTACAAGTCCATATCGATACCGGTGTACGCGTACAGATATCTATTACTGCACATCATTGTAATGTTTTGTTCGTTCGTTCATTTGAACTATTTCCTGTTTCGTGTCCTTAAATGGACACGCGTGTTCGCAATATCGAAACATTTGAAAATTTTTACAAGTCCACATCGGTGTGTAATATTGAAAAATATATATCACAAGTCCATATAGTTAATTTGACCTATTGATATATTATAATTTTATAACATTCAAAGTGGCGAACAGGCGCACGCATTGATCGATTGACGGCCCATAGTGCAGATGCGTTCGTCGTCACCAATAATAATAGTCCTCCGGATATATAGATTCGATAAGCAGCATGATGCTGGTATTCAGTGAGATGCGTGGTCGTTCTGTAGCCAGAAACACAAAGTGCAGTATAATTGTAACACGAATAAATAACATAAATAAATATGACGCGTGTTCGCGTATCGAAACATTGAAAATTTTTACAAGTCCACATCGGTGTGTGTAATATTGAAAAATATATATCACAAGTCCATATAGTTCATTTGACCTATTGATATATTAACATTTTATAACATTCAAAGTGGCGAACAGGCGCACACAGTTCACCTGACGGTAAATGATTGATTGATTTGATGTCCCATAGTGCAGATGCGTTCGTCGTCACCAATAATAAGAGTCCTCCGGATATATAGACTCGATAATCAGCATCATGCTGGTATTCTGTGAGATGCGTGGTCGTTCTGTAGCCGGAAACACAAAGTGCATATACTAATTCTAACGAATAAATAATATAAATAAATATGACGCGTGTTCGCGTATCGAAACATTGAAAATTTTTACAAGTCCACATCGGTACGTGCGTTCGCGTATCGGTGTATAATATTGAAAAATATATATCACAAGTGTACAATTATGTACATTTCAACAAGCCGCCAATACATGAGTGTCGACGTGCACACTGTGCGTGTGATGGTCTATCTAGGATGAAATAAATTTCAATGTTCGTCGAATATATTATCATTTTATAACATTCAGAGTGGCGAACAGGCGCACGCATTGATCGATTTGATGTCCCATAGTGCAGATGCGTTCGTCGTCACCAATAATAAGAGTCCTCCGGATATATAGACTCGATAATCAGCATCATGCTGGTATTCTGTGAGATGCGTGGTCGTTCTGTAGCCGGAAACACAAAGTGCATATACTAATTCTAACGAATAAATAATATAAATAAATATGACGCGTGTTCGCGTATCGAAACATTGAAAATTTTTACAAGTCCACATCGGTACGTGCGTTCGCGTATCGGTGTATAATATTGAAAAATATATATCACAAGTCCATATAGTTAATTTGACCTATTGATATATTATCGTTTTATAACATTCCAGAGTGGCGAACGAGCGCACGCATTGATCGATTGACGGCCCATAGTGCAGATGCGTTCGTCGTCACCAATAATAATAGTCCTCCGGATATATAGATTCGATAAGCAGCATTATGCTGGTATTCTGTGAATGCGTGGTCGTTCTGTAGCCGGAAACACAAAGTGCATATACTAATTCTAACGAATAAATAATATAAATAAATATGACGCGTGTTCGCGTATCGAAACATTTGAAAATTTTTACAAGTCCACATCGGTACGTGCGTTCGCGTATCGGTGTATAATATTGAAAAATATATATCACAAGTGTACAATTATGTACATTTCAACAAGCCGCCAATACATGAGTGTCGACGTGCACACTGTGCGTGTGATGGTCTATCTAGGATGAAATAAATTTCAATGTTCGTCGGATATATTATCATTTTATAACATTCAGAGTGGCGAACGAGCGCACGCATTGATCGATTTGATGTCCCATAGTGCAGATGCGTTCGTCGTCACCAATAATAAGAGTCCTCCGGATATATAGACTCGATAATCAGCATCATGCTGGTATTCTGTGAGATGCGTGGTCGTTCTGTAGCCGGAAACACAAAGTGCATATACTAATTCTAACGAATAAATAATATAAATAAATATGACGCGTGTTCGCGTATCGAAACATTTGAAAATTTTTACAAGTCCACATCGGTACGTGCGTTCGCGTATCGGTGTATAATATTGAAAAAATATATATCACAAGTCCATATAGTTAATTTGACCTATTGATATATTATCATTTTATAACATTCAAAGTGGCGAACGAGCGCGCATTGATCGATTTGACGGCCCATAGTGCAGATGCGTTCGTCGTCACCAATAATAATAGTCCTCCGGATATATAGATTCGATAAGCAGCATTATGCTGGTATTCTGTGAGATGCGTGGTCGTTCTGTAGCCGGAAACATAAAGTGCATATACTAATTCTAACGAATAAATAACATAAATAAATATGACGCGTGTTCGCGTATCGAAACATTGAAAATTTTTACAAGTCCACATCGGTACGTGCGTTCGCGTATCGGATTGAAGTTTAATTTTACAAGTCCATATCGATACCGGTGTACGCGTACAGTTATCTATTACTGGACATCATTGTAATGTTTTCTTCTTTCGTTCATTTGAACTATTTCAAATGTGTCCTTAAATGGACACGCGTGTTCGCGTATCGAAACATTTGAAAATTTTTACAAGTCCACATCGGTACGTGCGTTCTCGTATCGATTCAACTATAAAATATGATATCGAACAAACGATATCTCCGATCGTTCAACAACACGATACGGAGCGAATACGAATATACTATATATATATATATATATATATATATATATATATATCACATATATCGTCCGCTATATATAACATCGTCCTCAGACGAATCACCTGGCGTAGGGCTGAGTCTCAACAGATCGCAGCACGACGCTGCTCTACCGAGCACAACACCCCGCCAGGAACGTAAGTCGTCTACAGACTATTCCGAGCTCCGACATCGAACTGAGGTTAATTCGAAACCACGGTGCCGTGGTGCACGTTTTAAAACCGATAGCACCGCTCACCGAGATCCAAATGGGCCTCGACGTCGCACCGCACGAGTGCAGCGCGACTAGTAAAGTCACATTGTTTAGAGCCTCCCGACTCTCGGGCTCCACAGTGAGCATATCCTTGCCGGATTCGACTAGGCTGGCTTCGGCCTTAGAGGCGTTCAGGCATAATCCGCGGATGGTAGCTTCGCACCACCGGCCGCTCGGCCGAGTGCATGAACCAAATGTCGAAACTGCGGTTCCTCTCGTACTGAGCAGTATTACTATCGCAACGACTAGCCATCAGTAGGGTAAAACTAACCTGTCTCACGACGGTCTAAACCCAGCTCACGTTCCTTTTGATGGGTGAACAATCCAACGCTTGGCGAATTTTGCTTCGCAATGATAGGAAGAGCCGACATCGAAGGATCAAAAGCAACGTCGCTATGAACGCTTGGCCGCCACAAGCCAGTTATCCTGTGGTAACTTTTCTGGCACCTCTTGCTAAAACTCTTTATACTAAAGGATCGATAGGCCGTGCTTTCGCAGTCCCTATGCGTACTGAACATCTGGATCAAGCCAGCTTTTGCCCTTTTGCTCCACGCGAGGTTTCTGTCCTCGCTGAGCTGGCCTTAGGACACCTGCGTTATTCTTTGACAGATGTACCGCCCCAGTCAAACTCCCCGCCTGGCAGTGTCCTCGAACCGGATCACGCGGGAGTTGTACGGCGACGGGCGTTGCCGCCACGCCGCCACTCTGCACGCTTGGAACGAAACACCGTGCGCCCGCCGATAAAATCGACCGCGCACCGCTTCCGCCCAACCGAGTAAGTAATGAAACAATGAAAGTAGTGGTTTTTCAGCGACGACCGCGCGAACGATCTCCCACTTATGCTACACCTCTCATGTCTCCTTACAATGCCAGACTAGAGTCAAGCTCAACAGGGTCTTCTTTCCCCGCTGATTCTCCCAAGCCCGTTCCATTGGCTGTGGTTTCGCTAGATAGTAGATAGGGACAGTGGGAATCTCGTTAATCCATTCATGCGCGTCACTAATTAGATGACGAGGCATTTGGCTACCTTAAAGAGAGTCATAGTTACTCCCGCCGTTTTACCCGCGCTTGCTTGAATTTCTTCCATTGACGTTCGAGCTTACAAACTGCATCATTCATCGCTCCCTACAGGAGAACATCGCAATGCTATTTCGATAGACAGTCGGATTCCCCTTATTACGTACGGATTTGACTGACGGTTGAACGGCGGTCGTACAGGCGCGCGCCTATCGCGCAAGAAACGAAACGAACCGCGACCTTACGGCTGGAAGATCCGCGGAAGGCCGGAACGCGGGTCCGGATTCAGCCCGCACGCCCCGGAGACGCACGAGCATCGACCGGAGCCCGGCACCGGCCGCATCACTTCCGTCAAACCCGGCGCCCAGTCTCAAGAACAATCCTTATTCAGAATTTACGGATCAATTTGCCGACTTCCACTTACCACATTATTCTATCGACTAAGAGTCTTCGCAGCGGGGGACCTGCTGCGGATATGGGTACGAACCGGCGCGACATCTCCATTACATCCCTCACCTGAATTTTCAGGTCCGCAGAGAGTATCCGGACCACCGCACCCGCAAATGCGGTGCTCTTCGCGTTCGAACCATATCTCCCTTCTATGGATTCCATGAACTCGAACGCTCAGACAGAAAAGAAAACTCTTCCCGGACCCCTCGGCGGCGTCTTCAGGCCACTTTGGGTTTGCCCGTCCAGAACTCGCTTTAGAAGCTAGAGAACGGTATTGAAACGGTTCCGCTGCCGGGTTCCCGGAATAGGAACCGGATTCCTTTCGCTCAAAGAGGCGTTATTTATCCAGAAATTCAAAGAAAAACGCCACATCGACGCCAAAAGATCTCTCTTGAGCTTAGAAGGATCGGCTGATATGACAACTACTGTTCACGCAGAACCCTTCTCCACGTCAGTCCTCCAGGGCCTCGCTGGGTATTTGCTACCACCAGGATCTGCTGGCGGAGGCTCAGGCGGAGCTCCGCTGAACCCGCCTGCGCTCTCCGCCATCGTCCTACTCGTTACGGCGTAAACAGGCGGCACCGATTTCACCGTCGCTATTGCCGTAACGGTGGCCATGGGCAAAACTTCTTCAGCCATCCCATTTTCAGGGCTGGTTGCTTCGGCGGGTAGGTCCGTACCTCCTGCAGTTGACTTCCATGGCCACCGTCCTGCTGTCGCCAGGCGACCAACGCCTTTCGCTGGTGTCCCATGAGCGTTTTTAGGCGCCTTAACACTACGTTTGGTTCATCCCACAGCGCCAGTTCTGCTTACCAGAATTGGCCCACTTGGCACCGTCATCGGATCTCCGGCTTCATCGTTCAGGTAAGCCGGGCTCTCACCATTTAAAGGTTGGGGAATGGAGTTGAGGTCGTTTCGGCCCCAGTATCTAATCATTCGCTTTACCGGATGAGACTGTTCGTCATCGACGCCAGCCCATCCGAGGCTTCGGGCCAGACAAAGCTGCTAGATGGACCGATTCGTCTCGCCTAACAGTTCCGACGATCGATTTTGCACGTCAGAATCGCTACGGTCCTCTATCGGAGTTTCCCTGACTTCGACTGAAGCCAGGCGCAAAGTTCACCATCTTTCCGGGTCCCATGCCCTCCTGCTCAGAGCGCGCCTACATTCACGGATTGAAACGGGCGCCGCACTCAGAAGTGCGAGAGGTCGATCAGGACCGACGCTCCATCCTCCCTGAGCGCGCGACTAGCCCGCCGCCTTCACTTCGTTGCGCCTTTCAGTTTCGCACAGCTGTGACTCGCGCATGCTGGACTCCTTGGTCCGTGTTTCAAGACGGGTCCTGCGAGTGCCGAAACTGAATCATCGCCGACTGAGACGCGCACGGTCCGAGACTGCACGGCTGCGACAACAGACGCGCCGCACCGATGTCCCCTACGCACAACGGCAGGACCTCGATGACGGCGTTGTCTTGCGTCGGGCCGGACGCGCTTTATGTAAGTTGCGCGTGCGCGATTCGATGTCTTCACCGTCCGACGGCCGGTCGGCCACCGTCGCGAGTCCAACTGATCCGCTTTGACACGGAACGGGTGAATTACCGGACGGCGCAAGGCTGACGTCGAACGGGTCGCGATGCATTACTGAAGTGCGCCGTCCGCAACGGACGTCGACGCGCCAGCCCGTGAAGACCGCTACCGAATTAAAGGGATGGACTACATCAGAGCAGTGAGCGCGTACGCCGCAGATTGACGATGAATCTCTCCGTTCGTTCATTCGAGGTTCCGCAGGTTTACCCCTGAACGGTTTCACGTGCTCTTGAACTCTCTCTTCAAAGTTCTTTTCAGCTTTCCCTCACGGTACTTGTTCGCTATCGATTCTGTATTTAGCCTTAGATGGAGTTTACCACCCGCCAGGGCTGCACTCTCAAGCAGCCGACTCTTAGGAGGTCCTCTCGCGCGCCGCCCTCCGTCGCTACGGGCCTGGCACTTATCTGCGGGAAAACGGCCCCGTTCAGGACCGAACCTGAATAGGAGTATCGGCGACGAAATGTTGAACACCACATCTCCCGCGTTCGATACGACCGCGGGATTCAGGTGCTGGGCTCTTTCGCTCGCCGCTACTAAAATCGCTGTTCCGTTTCACCTTACTCCACCTAATATCGCTGCAATTCGGCGGGTGATCCTCGATCTGAAGGCCAACGATAAAATCGAAGCAGACACGATATCCGTCCAGCGCTTCACGACGACCGAACGACGCCTTACGCCGTCGCCGCGGGGAGCTATTGACAAGCAATCAACAGTCGTGAGGGGCATATCTTCGGACGTCGAGTCCGCCTACTCATCGCAGAGCGAGGATATCGAAAGCCGCATCGCTTAATCTTACGTTTCTACTCCTCGGGCCTCCTCGTACCATATTCTGCCACGAAGACATAAGCGGCGACTAGTCGTATGTCGTCGAGGCGATCGAACGCGCTCGCAACGTTCACGCTAAACGTCTCCGTGGGCGGTTAACCCGCCAGGTGGAATAAATTACAATCACCATCAGATCGCGCATGCGCCCTCTATCGATTGTTACGTCGAAGAGTCGCGCGTCGATGGGACGCCCTTTCGCGTAACGCTTTCAGCATGTGAAACGTCGCGTACGCGCGTGCATCCGACCAACACGACAGTCGTGATATCGTTTATCGTATACAAAATGGTAAAAACGGACCGTGGTAGATGCACGATGCGCTGTTGAGCTAACCTTCATCGTACCGTCCAACGGAACCGTCAATTGTTCGAGATACCAAATCAGCACCCGAGCAGCGTAAGACGAACAGTGTGGTTAATGTTTTTGCAATGACCTCAGACCAGGAGTGGTCCTGGATGTTTTCCACGGACCGCAATGTGCGTTCGAGAATGTCGTCTTTCGAAATGTAAATCCTGGAACCACTATGACGCGCAGTTAACTGCGTTCTTTAATCGATACAGGCCAAGTGATCCACCGTCCAGGGTAATCACGATTTAAAATAATGTTGTTGTCTCTTTACAGATTTTGGAGGATCGGGAGACACGGTTTTACCGCCGGTTTCCGCCCTGAAAGGGTCGTACTATCTTCGGATCCAACCGCGCCGCAATTTTCAAGTCCTCCATACCTCGTGAAGTTATCTTCGTAATATTCGTTTATGTTTTTTGGCACTGTTTACTTACAAAAAAATACCAAAGAGCAAACGAACGGAAAGAAAAAATCAAAAGAACATGATATCATTAGAAATGTATATGCTGACCGTTGAGGTATTACGGTACTACGGACGTCAACGCGGTTACCATTTACATGGCTCGCGTTAACGCCGTGAACATTCTAAACCGCTGGATTTCGCTTTTTGCTTTTCGCGCTCACTACGGACCAAGAACTCGATAAGCGCGGATTCTTACCATGTCAACGTTCCGTTCATTCCCCAGTAGGGCGCTCTTGTCAGGTACCGCGCGTCAAACCGACGGCGCGCGATTTGCTTTTTACCCGAACATACGTCGCGGCGCACTAACGACTCGCGCGTCACTATCGTCGAACTACACCGTACACGATTAGCTGGGTCGGTGTCAGGTGTTTTCGTCGACGATAACACGCTAACGCGTTAAATGCCGCACGTATGTAATGCGCGTGCCAATGCTGCTGCTTCGGGCGACGGCGGCGGCGGCGGATATCGTCGCAATTGTTTGGCTTTCGTTTATTCGGATTATTTTATATTGTAATATAATATATACGGCTGGGCAGCGTTTCAGCGCCTTCATGCGTTAATGAATCCTTCGCAGGTTCCCCAGAGCGCAAACCGCGACTTTACTTCCTCTAAATGATCAAGTTTGGTCAACTTCCCAGCAACGCCGACGTGGCTGAAAACCCTTACATATAGTCAAAGACCTCACTAAAATCAATTCAATCAGTAGTAGCGACGGGCGGTGTACAAGGCAGGGGACGTAATCAACGCGAGCTTACTGATATCAACCTAAGAATTCCTCGTTTATGGGGATAATTGCAAACCCCAATCCCAGCACGAAGGGTTTCAACGAACGGGCCTCTAGGCCAGGAGAACATACTGGTCCTTCAGTGCTTAGCGCGCGTGCGGCCAGGACATCAGGGCATCACGATATATTGTGCTCAATCTCGATGCGGCTCGAAGCCGCCGGTCCCCTCAGAAAAGAATTTTAATACGTCGCCGGTGAGTTGCGTGACCGAAGCCACGCACCCACAAATGACGACGCCTATTTTAACAGGCTAGAGTCTCGTTCGTTACCGATTAACCAGACAAATCCCGCTCACCAACTGGAACAGCCCGTACTACCGCAGAATCAAGAAGAGCTGTTAATCTACTTCGTCTTCGGTGTCGTTGCGGTGAGATTTCCCGTGTTGAAAGATCAAGATTAAACCGCGGGCTCCACTCCTGGTGGTGCCAGCAAATCCAATTCAGCTGAAGTTTCGGCACGCGACCATACTCCCAGAGTTAATCTTTAAGTTCCAGGCTGCCACCGGCCATCCATAGAAAGTAAACAGTCAGCGGGATGCTTCAGAATCATATTTACGGTTAGAACTGGGGCGGTATCTAATCGCGTGAACCCTCTAACTTTCGTTCTTGATTGATGAAAACACCTTTGGCAAATGCTTTCGCTGATGTTCGTCTTGCGACGATCCAAAATTTCTGCCTCTAACGTCTGTAATGAATGCCCCAGTTATCCTAGTAATCATTTACCTCCGGGTTCGGCAACAAAATGAGAACCGAGATCATATTCTATTATTCCATGCACGAGAATATTCAAAGCAGCATTTTGAGGCCCGCTTTGAGCATGGCATTTGACAAGTCAGGTGTCGGCCCATCTCGACACTCAACGAAGAGCACCGCGATAGGATTTTGATATTGAACCGTCGTTTACGAGCGGCTCTGGCTGATATGCTCCGCAGACGTAGTATCACCGCGGATGCGGTGCACCGACAACGCGGCGCACAATCTGGCTTCTGAGCTTTTTAACCTGGCAAATTTTGGTATACGCTATTGGAGCTGGGTTACCGCGGCTGCTGGCGCAGACTTGCCCGCCAATTGTTCCTCGTGAAATATTTAGTGTACTCATTTCCGATTACGAGGCCTCGTAAGGGAGTCCCGTATCGATTATTTTCGTCTATACCTCGTGCCGGGGTGGGTAGTACGCGCCTGCTGCCTTCCTTGGATGTGGTAGCCGTTTCTGGAATCTCCTCTCCGGAATCGAACCCTGATTCCCCCGTTGCCCGTGACAACCATGGTGGTCGCAGAGCTACCATCGAAGTTGATAAGGCAGACATTTGAAGATGCGTCGCCGATTGCCAGGACCATTACGATCTGGCAAAGTTATCCAGATTCATCAAAATTAACGACTTCGGACGCGAGGCCCCTCCGTCAGTTGGTTTGTCTTGGCAAAACCTCTGTCCATCACTAAATTGGAGGTTCTGATTGCGTAGTATTAGCTCTAGAATTGCCACAGTTATCCAAGTAACCGAGGTAAGATCTAAGGAACCAAAACTGATATATTGAGCCATTCGCGGTATCGCCTTAATACGGCACGCCGAGACATGCATGGCAATCTGAGACAAGCATATAACTACTGGGATCAATAGAGAGACTGGGAAGCAAAGACGTGCGCTTCAGACGTACGCATCGCGGCGCTGTAAACAACTACCACCGAAGTGCGAAGAAACTGGGTATGTGGCGTTGCCGCACGTTAAGCGCGTGAACGGCCGACCACATCTCCAGCGCAAGGAACCGGTACAACGCGATGCGAAGCGTAATAAAACGCTCAGACGCACCGGTGACGTATCAATTCCCCATGATAAAGTATTCAGTCTGTTCACGGTGAGAATGGATATCTGTTGCCACTCGCTACGCGTTCTTCCAGACTGCAATGAATGGGGCATTTCGCGTCCGATTCGTAGAGACGTTCGACAACGAGACTTTGTTTAAATGCTTCGCTGTTACAACACGTTTAACACAAACGTTTTCTTGGGTCGTGATAGCCCGGTGTTAGAGATCATATCCGTGAACGAGAATTCAAAATCATAAGTTACCGTCCCTCGACGCGCCCTTTATGGTGTGAGGCGCGCCCTCGGCGACGACGTGATTTAAACGATACTTTAACAGCAGTGGCGAAGACAAAGCTCGCACGCCGAAAGCAATACGCGTTGAAGCGGACTGTGAACGTCTGACCGGTATTATAATAACGGAGACATGCCAGCCGGATTTAATATTTCGACGACATGCACCGCTCGGCTTCGTCTAATATAATAATATGTACGACTGCAGGTATGTGTATCCGCCCGGCCAACATCTTTGTCGTGTCGAAACACGCCGAGTGATTTATATTGGTGGTTGTTATATATTTTGTGAATAAATGTCCCCGGAACTTGACTGAGGGTTATTATTATTATTATTATTAATTGGTAGTATTGTTTTTTTTTTTTTTTTATTTTTTTTTTTTTTTTACAATTTTTATGTATTTTGAACAGAAGCAACCCTTTTGGCTCCAAAAAATAAAGAAGAATCAATATCTATATTATATTCATAAACCAATTAATTAAATAAATAAATATGACGCGTGTTCAGCGTATCGAAACATTGAAATTATTAAAAGTCCACATCGCTTGTGCGTTAGCGTATCGGATTGAAGTTTAATTTTTACAGTCATCTCAAATGCAAGTGCCGCTATTCTAGAATCATCCATTATCATTTCCTGTGTTTTGTTTTCGTTTCGTTGTTTGAACTATTTTATATTTCGGTATACGCCAATGGACACGCGTGTTCATCTATCGAAAGAACATTTGAAAATTTTACAATCCCGTATTGCGTGCGTTTCGCGTATCGGTGTATAATGATGAAAATATATCACAAGTGTACAATTATGTACATTTCAACAAACCCGCCGATACATGAGTGTCGTGTGCACTTTCTTATGTGTGATGGTCTATGGGATGAAATAAATTTCCAATGTTCGTCGAATATATTATCGTTTTTATAACATTCAGAGTGGCGAACAGAAGCGCACGCGTGATCGATTTGACGGCCGCGGTACGATGCGTTCGTCGTCACCAATAATAAGAGTCCTCGGATATATAGATTCGATAAGCAGCATGATGCTGTTATTCCAGTGAGATGCGTGTGGTCGTTCTGCGGCTAGAAACACAAAGTGCAGTATGAATTGTAACGAATAAATAACATAAATAAATATGACGCGTGTTCGCGTATCGAAACTTGTTGAAAATTTTTAAAAAGTCCACATCGACGTGCGTTCGCGTATCGTTATATAATATTGAAAAATATATATCACAGAATTGTACAATTATGTACATTTCAACAAACCGCCAATACATAGTGTCGACGATTGCACACTGTGCGTGTGATGGTCTATGGATGGGAAATAAATTTCAATGTTCGTCGAATATATTATCATTTTATAACATTCAGAGTGGCGAACGTGCATTGATCGATTTGACGGCCCATAGTGCAGATGCGTTCGTCGTCACCAATAATAAGAGTCCTCGGATATATAGATTCGATAAACTGGCATTATGGCGGGTATTCTGTGAATGCGTATTAGGTCGTTCTGTGGCGGAAACATAAAGTGCATATACTAATTCTAACGAATAAATAGCATAAATAAATATGACGCGTGTTCGCGTATCAGAACTGTTGAAAATTTTTACATGTCCACATCCGGTACATTAACGTTCGCGTATCGGTGTATAATATTGAAAAAGTATATATCACAGAAGTCCATATAGTTAATTTGACCTATTGATATATTATCATTTTATAACATTCAGAGTGGCGAACGAGCGCACGCATTGATCAGTTGACAGCCCATAGTGCAGATGCGTTCGTCATCACCAATAATAAGAGTCCTCGGATATATAGATTCGATAAGCAGCATTATGCTGGTATTCACCAATGAGATGCGTGGTCGTTCTGTAGCCAGAACATAAAGTGCATATACTAATTGTAACGAATAAATAGCATAAATGAAATATGACGCGTGTTCGTATATCAGAAACATTGAAAATTTTTACAAGTCCACATCGGTACGTGTTCGCGTATCAGGTTGAAGTTTAATTTTTACAAGTCCATATCGATACCGGTGTACGTACAGTTATCTATTACTGCACATCATTGTAATGTTTTCTTCTTTCGTTCATTTGAACTATTTCAAATGTGTCCTTAAATGGACACGCGTGTTCGCGTATCGAAACATTTGAAAATTTTTACAAGTCCACATCGGTACGTGCGTTCTCATCGATTCAACTATAAAATATGATATCGAACAAACGATATCTCCGATCGTTCAACAACACGATACGGAGCGAATACGAATATACTATATATATATATATATATATATCGCATATATCGTCCGCTATATATAACATCGTCCTCAGACGAATCACCTGGCGTAGGGCTGAGTCTCCAACAGATCGCAGCACGACGCTGCTCTACCGAGCACAACACCCGCCAGAATTTATTAAGTCGTCTACAGACTATTCCGAGCTCCGACATCAGTAATTTAATTCGAAACCACGGTGCCGTGGTGCACGTTTTAAAACCGATAGCACCGCTCACCGAGATCCAAATGGGCCTCGACGTCGCACCGCACGAGTGCAGCGCGACTAGAAGTAAAAGTCACATTGTTTAGAGCCTCCCGACTCTCCGGGCTCCACGAGTGAGCATATCCTTGCGGATTCGACTAGGCTGGCTTCGGCTAATAGAGGCGTTCAGGCATAATCCGCGGATGGTAGCTTCGCACCACCGGCCGCTCAGCCGAGTGCATAGACAAATGTCCGAAACTGCGGTTCCTCTCGTACTGAGAGCAGTATTACTATCGCAACGACTAGCCATCAGTAGGGTAAAACAACCTGTCTCACGACGGTCTAAACCCAGCTCACGTTCCCTTTTGATGGGTGAACAATCCAACGCTTGGCGAATTTTGCTTCGCAATGATAGGAAGAGCCGACATCGAAGGATCAAAACGCGTCGCTATGAACGCTTGGCCGCCACAAACCCAGTTATCCTGTGGTAACTTTCTGGCACCTCTTGCTAAAACTCTTTATATAAAGGATCGATAGGCCGTGCTTTCGCGAGTCCCTATGCGTACTGAACATCGCGCTTCCGGTTATTACCAGATGTTAGCGATTACGCACGATATCGTATAATTGCATAAGCATATGCTTCGTCGCCTTATTTACCTGGATACCTTATCCGACATGCGATAGAGCCGTGGTAGCTGTGTGTCTCAACGCTACCTTTTATTTATTTTTTATTACATTGAGAGTAAATAAACGAGCACACAGGACACCTGATAGTAAGTGACTCCTACAGCTCCATGACATCTACATTCATCTTTGACAAGAAATCATAATGCAGTCACATAATCTTATCACACCAGTGTAGGTCACTGGTTCTGGCAATCACTAGACTAAACATAGCGGCATTATGCTGCTATTTCATGCTGGTTCTGGTGAGGGCGTGGTCTCTACCCCGGTTGAGCTGACCCATTCATTCTGCAGCTTGAACTAAACTGCAGCTTCGCTGCCCTCGCTACCTTAGTGATGCCCTCTTCATCTTGGACAGTCTCGAACGAAACACCTGGTATTGTGAGGACGTGATCCGATCTTAGCTAACACTCATGCTGCTCACATCATCATCTAGATACAAGTGTCGGCTGTCAAAAAATCAACAGTAATATTTCTATAATTATACCTTTTGTATTCATTTCTACTACTATATGTACCAGATGTTAG